>WAAF01020012.1:0-30995 GCA_013400475.1 Tricholaema leucomelas
GCAGGAGCACTTATATCACATCACACAGGAAGCCATCCAGGTGGATTTTGAATATCTCTAGAGAGGGAGACTCCACAACCTTCCCTGGGCAGCCTGTTCCAGTGCTCTGTCACCCTCACAGTGAAAAAATTCCTCCTCATGTCTACACGAAACTTCCTGTGTCTCAACTTCTACCTTGTCCTTTTTCCTCTGAAAGCATTCCTCCTTGTCTGCTCTCAAGCAGAATCAGTGGCCAGATAGAATTTTCTGGGACACTGTGTGGTTAGGGAGCTCAGAGAAGAGCCTCTTCCTGAACACCATGCAGTTTGTTACTCTTCTGAATTGGTAAATACGTTTACTCTTTCTCTTACTAAGCACAGCAGTTCTTCACCTAGCTTGAATTTCCACTCCCTCATGGATCCACGATGGCAAGACAAAACATCTACCTTCCAGAGGAGGCAGATAGTTTCTTATCATACACATGCACATACAAACATGTGCTCCTGAAAACAACTACTTTATTTAGAAAATACCTTTGTGGGTTTTGAAAGCTTTGGCTGATACCTCGGCACTACCTACTGGAGACAACATCATCTGATCATAGAATCATAGAATCAATCAGGTTGGAAGAGACCTCTAAGATCATCCAGCCCAACCTATCCCCCAGCCCTAGTCAGTCAACTAGACCATGGCACTAAAAGCCTCATCCAGGCTTTTCTTGAGCACCTCCAGGGACGGCGACTCCACCACCTCCTCGTTGCAGTCCATTCCAATGCCAATCACTCTCTCTGGCAAGAACTTCCTCCTAGCATCCAGCCTAGACCTCCCCCAGGAACAACTTGAGACTGTGTCCCCTTGTTCTATTGCTGGTTGCCTGGCAGAAGAGACCAACCCCCACCTGGCTACAACCTCCTTTCAGGTCACCCCTGAGCCTCCTCTTCTCCAGGCTAAGCATTCCCAGCTCACTCAGCCTCTCCTCATAGGGTTTGCATTCCAGACCTCTCACCACCTTTGTCACCCTTCTCTGGACACATTTCAGTATCTCAACATCTCTCTTGAATTGAGGAGCCCAGAACTGGACACAGGACTCAAGGTGTGGCCTGACCAGTGTTGAGTACATATCTCCCCTGGGAGGAGAGTATGGACTTGGATTATCAGTTGGACTTGATGATCCTGAGGGTCTTTTCCAAGCGGAATGTTTCTATGATTCTGTGATCACTGGTGTTGAGAAGTATGTATGTCTGGAAGAGAGACAACGAGGAGAGAGGGGAGAGTAAGCACAAGAGACCACAGAAAAATAGAGCACTACGCTCTCTGTGTGTGGTATGAACAGAGTTGTCTGCAGAGAGCTTAATACAGACACAACAGGAGCTAAGCAGTTGTAAGAACATGGAGCAACATAAAGCTGAATTTCTGTGAATAAAGCCTCTGAAAGCAAGACTTTGTGCTGAGTCACTCAATGGCAGAAGGAAGTCTTCAAAATAAGGTGGAGTACCTCAATCCATTTTTCCACAGGCCAGGTCCCAGTGACTGCTGCATAAGCAAAATGGGTCTTAGAGCTGCAGGGGTTTGGGCAAAACCTCAGATTACAAAACAAAGTTTCTTATGTGTGGGAAGATGATGTCAGAAAACTGTAGGTGTGTAAAACGTGTGAGCAAAACACCAGAAATCTCACCCAGGTCTTCCCTTCAGTAGGGGATATCACATTCCCATGGCCATGTCTGCAAGCAGGTTCAGCTTTGTTTATGCAGGTAAGAACCTGTCTGACTTTAGGACAGGTCGTAAGAAGCAGTGGGAGTGGGGAGAATTCAAATGCCTCCTGTTGCCTCAGGAGAAGGGGGTCAGTCACAGGATCACAGGATATAAGGGGTTAGAAGGGACCCAAGGAGATCACCGAGTCCAACTCCCCTGCCAGAGCAGGACCATACAATCTAGCTCAAGTCACACAGGAACACATCCAGACAGGCCTTCTTTCCATTCCCAGTTAATTCCTCCTGCCAGTTATTTGACAGCATTCACTGACCAGTGATAAATGGGCAAGAAGGGAAAGCAGAGGTGTCCTTTCAGTTAGCCCTGAAATCATAGAATCATAGAATGGTCCAGGTTGGAAGGGACCTCCAAAGGTCATCTAGTCCAATCAGAAAACACACAGTCAGCAGGGACATCCTCAACTAAATCAGGCTGACTAGAGCCCTGTCAAGCCTCACCTTGAATATCTCTAGGGATGGGGCCCCAACTACCTGCCTGGGCAACCTGTTCCTGTGTTCCATCACTCACATAGTAAAAAGCCTGTTCCTAATATCCAATCTAAATCTGCTCTTCTTTAGTTTGAAGCCATTGCCCCTTTGTAAACAATCTCTTTCCATCCTTCTTGTGGGCCTCCCTCACGTACTGGAAGGCTGCTATTAGGTCTCCCTGTCTGAACAACCCCATCTCCCTCAGCCCATCTTTGTAGCAGAGATGCTCCAACCTTCTGATCATTTTTCTGGCCCTCCTCTGGACCTGCTACATCAGGTCCTTGTCCTTCCTATATTGAAGGCTCCAGAGTTGGATGAAGTAATCCGCAGGAGGTCTCACCAGAGCAGAGCAAAGTGGCAGAACTACCTCTCTGGATCTGCTGGCAATGCCTCTTCTGACAAAGCCCGGGATGCCACTGGCCTTCTGGGCTGCAAGCTCACACTGTCTGCTGATGTCCAGCTTCTCCTCTACCAGCAATGCCAGGGCTGCTTTCTAACACCTCATCCCCCAGGCTGTATTGATAGTGAGAATCATTCCAGCCATCCTCACATAACCACATACCAATTCCTAAACATCAAAGCTCTAGAACATCTACCAGCAATGCTTAAGCGCAACAGAAATGTTTCTATTCACTAGGGCAGGGCCCCATGAGATATGCAGTTCCTTAACACCACTTCAGCAGGAATTCAGAATTTACAGTATAAAATACAGAATGAGGGTCAGATGTAGTTTAAGGACTCCCTAGGCAGCAAGACTTTCTCTGTCAGAGCTAGTAAAACATAGGAGGATTGAAACTAGAACTACACAGAAACTGAAAAGCTTTACTCAGTACTCTAATGACAGCTAAGATGCTTTTTATCATATTTGCCACTACCAAAACAGAGGATGAGTAAAATCTCTTCTCTGAAAGGATATCAGGGGAAGTTTCGGCATTGAATTCAACAGGGTCAGGATTTCAGCCTATATGATTAGAGAGACAGAGAAAGATGCAGAAAAGCAGCAAGTGGCAGATAATGTTCAGAAGGTAATCCATTAGTTGTTGCCAATGAGCACTGTAGTGACCTATTACAGTTTTTGCTTGCTTTTGCTTTTTTGGAAGGAGAAAAAATGTGTTGTGTGTTGTTCCTTTTTATGTCTCAAGAGAACATGAAGACAATATGGCAATTGAATTGCAGCTTCCAGTTGGGGGGGTGGAATATGAAGCAAAGCTTATGGGTCAGGTCACTGATTTCTAACTGAGTATTGCTTTCTAACCTCACCCTCCATTTGCTTTTGGTTGATTCACCTTGCTTCTTAACCCCTCTGGCTGAACCTCCATTCTTACTTGGGACTGAGGTAAGGTTGAGAGCGGTAGGGGAAGGTGAAGGGGTGGTTGAGAGCCCCTCCTGGGGACTCAGGTTTCTGGGAGGGCTGTTGTGTTTCTGTATTACCTTTTTACCTTGTATATTTCTGTCTATTACTGTATATACTGTAAATATCTGCTTGTAAATTGTGCTAGCTGTAAATATAAGCTTCATTCAAATTTCCAGAGCTGGCTGAGTCTAGTCTGGGTGATTTCTAAAGTGTGTGGGGGTGGGGAGCACCCAAACCACCACAGGGGCCCAGAACTGGACACAGGACTCAAGGTGTGGCCTGACCAGTGTTGAGTACAAGGGAAGAATAACCTCCCTTGTCCTACTGGCCACACTGTTCCTGATCCAGGCCAGGATGCCATTAGCTCTTTTGGCCACGTGGGCACATTGCTGGCTCATTTTGAACCTACTATCAAAACAAAACAAAACAAAACTAAACTCAATCTCAATGCTTTGAAGGCACTTTCCCTCCCCTTATATAGTTCAGTCTAACAAGTTTCTTTCAGAGTATTTTCATGCTGTGAAAATTCAGAATTTTGTCCAACTTCTTTCACAAGTCGTCATGATGGGCAGACAGACATAAAGCAAACACCCCATGGCATCTTCAAATCCACCTAGACCTTTCTGGCCTTTCTCTTGGGAAAAGAATGAGGATTAACATATTTACGAATTCAAGGCAATCAGTGCATTTTGATCTTACAGAGAAGCAGTTCTGGGCTGTATTTACTCCAGTGTGCTAGTTTGAAGCCAGCTAGAATGTTTCAGTGAGAAGAATTAGATCATAGGCTGAGAAACAAAAACAATGGTGAGGTCTACTTCCCTCACAGCCTTGCTGAGATGTGTAAAGAAGAAAGGCAAAACAAAGATAAAGTCACTTGCTTGCTCTCTTCGCTGGGAGCTTTGACTGCTGGGGAGAGCTGGGGCTGCTGGCTGGACTCCATCTTGCTTTCTAACCTCACCCTCCATTTGCTTTGGCTGATTCACCTTTGCTTCTTAATCCTCTTGGCCGAACCTCCATTCTTCCTTGGGACTGGGGTAAGGTTGAGAGGGGTAGGGGAAAGGTGAGGGGGTGGTTGAGAGCCCCTCCTGGGGACTCAGGTTTCTGGGAGGGCTGTTGTGTTTCTGTATTACCTTTTTACCTTGTATATTTCTGTCTATAACTGTATATACTGTACATATCTGCTTGTAAACTGTGCCAGCTGTAAATATAAGCTTCATTCAAATTTCCAGAGCCGACTGAGTCTAGTCTGGGTGATTTCTAAAGTGTGGGGGGCAGGGAACACCCAAACCATCACGTCCAGTCATAGCAAGAAGTGAAGTGATGCCTGCCCAGACAGGAATGGTGTGCTTAAGGGTATCTATCTACTCATGCTGGCTCAGAAGCATATGAAACCTACTGCACTGCAAATTGACCCAACTGTGCAACTTCCTCACCCTCTTCCCACAATTCAGGGCAGCTTTTGCTGGATAGGACACAGTCCTGCACTCTGATACCTTTACCATTCTAATTGTTCCTTTAAGGAATTAATGGAGTTTTTAAAGCAAACACTTACCTGCTGGGAGCTTTGCTCTGGGCAGAGGTACAATCTAAGAGTTGGTGAGCAGAAAAGCAGTGGTGCCCATCTTCTTCGTGACAACTCGGTGGCTAGGCAGCTTGCTGACAGTGTGACAGATCTCATCTGCGAATGTGTCTGAGCTTGAAAATCAGTGAAAGTACTTTGGTTTGATGACAGATGTTGCAATTTTAACCTCACAATTCAAATTCAAGCTGTGCTATTCTCAGCAGAAACTGAGAATATGGCTTATCTGTCTTAAGACATACAGTTAGATAAAGCAACGTCTGCATTCATAGGCAAACCAAATGTCAGAACAGGCCTGCCAGATTGCCCTGTTCAAGTGAATGAAGATGCTGGAAACATGAGCTAAAACAAAAGGAGACAAGGGCCTGTGATTTGGTTGGCTGGTGTGCTAGTTTGAGCCTAGCTAGCATGTTTTGGTGAGAAGAACTAGATGATAGGCTGTAAAATGAAAACAATGGTGAGGTCTACTTCCCTCACAGTCTTGCTGGGATGTGTAAAGAAGAAAGGCAAAACAAAGATTACTTCACTTGCTTCTTCTCTTTGCTGGGGAGCTTTGCCTGCTGGGGAGCTCGTGGCTGCTGGCTGGACTCCATCTTGCTTTCTAACCTTACCCTCCTTTGCTTGGCTGCTTCACCTTGCTTTTAACCCTTTTGGCCGAACCTCCATTCTTCCTTGGGACTGGGGTAAGGTTGAGAGGGGTAGGGGGAAGGTGAGGGGTGGTTGAGAGCCCCTCCTGGGGACTCAGGTTTCTGGGAGGGGAGTTGTGTCTGTATTACCTTTTTTACCTTGTATATTTCTGTCTATAACTGTATATACTGTAAATATCTGCTTGTAAATTGTGCCAGCTGTAAATATAAGCTTCATTCAAATTTCCAGAGCTGACTGAGTCTAGTCTGGGTGATTTCTAAAAGTGTCGGGGCGGGGGCAGGGGACACCCAAACCATCACAGCTGGCAAGAAGGTCTGTTGGAGGAGGCAACCCATCTCCTCTTGGGGAAATTGCAAACCTCTCAGTTCTAAGCTAAATGGAAGTACCACTGGAAATTATCTCCTTTCAAAAGAAAACAAACCAGAACTTGAATTAGAAGAATTAAACCATTTCAATCTAGTTAAAAACTCTTAGATATGATGAAGTGGAATCAAACAGTATCCTGTCTATATAGTCATTAGGAAAGCTCATCAAAATCACAGAGATTGAGACTCTCTATGCTCTTCCCAGAACTTGTTGTGCAAACTGGAAGACAAAGACTCTTTTTCCTACACCACCCATGTGATTTTTCCATGGTGGTGGTGCTCAAGGAGATGGAGATGAACACAGGAGCTAAGTAACACGTTGTGATGTGGGCAGATGTGCTCCAGCACTACCACTCTCCTAGAACCAGAAGCCTATGGTGGCAAAGTCCTGGGTCACCTTGGTAGGAACAACAACTCAACAAGGGTACAAGAAGGGTAGAGAAAAAACAAACACCTTCTTACATACAGAAAGTGACTTCCAATGAAAGCCAGAATTACCGAGCTAGGTAATTCTGTCCTCAGACCCCACCTGGAGTACTGCATCCAGTTATGGAGCCCCTAGTACAAGAGGGGTGTGGAGATGCTGGAGTGTGTCCAGAGAAGGGCCACGAGGATGCTCAGAGGGCTGCAGCAGCATTCCTATGAGGACAGACTGAAAGAGTTGGGGCTGTTGGGGCTGTTCAGTCTGCAGAAGAGAAGGCTCCAAGGTGACTTTCTTGTGGCCTTCCAGTATCTGAAGGGGGCTTCAAAAAAGCTGGGGAGGGACTTTTGAGGCTCTCAGGGAGTGCCAGGACTAGGGGGAATGGAGCAAAGCTGGAGGTGGGGAGACTCAGCTTGGCCTTGAGGAGGAAGTTGTTCAGCATGAGAGTGGTGAGAGCCTGGAATGGGTTGCCCAGGGAGGTGGTTGAGGACCCATCCCTGGAGGTGTTTAAGGCCAGGCTGGATGGGGCTCTGGCCAGCCTGATCTAGGGTAGGATGTCTCTGCCCATGGCAGGGGATTGGAACTAGATGATCCTTGTGGTCCCCTCCAACCCTGACTGATGCTATGATTCTATGACTCTAAGACCACAGAAGTGAAGAGCAGGTTGTATGACTCAGCAGTGCTCCTTCTGCCAAAGCTGGCTTCAGCTCTGTTTTGGAGACAGCCTGTAACCTAAATGCAGGAAAGACCAAAGATACTCCTAAAGAAACAGTCTTGCTCAATGAAATAATCTCAAATCCTCACTACAGAGTTGCAGCCCTAAAGAATCAAAGAAATGTGGTCTTAACTGTCCTCTATTCCTGACAAGACAAGCAGCAGTAATTTCAGGTAGCAAAAGCATGAGCTGGATTTCACTGTCTAGGCTCGTGGTAGAAATGGACATCATCAGCATGTGCTCTATAGACAAGCAAAGTGAACGGAACAGTCTGATTTCTGTTACTGCCTTTAAAAATGGATAGTTAGTGAAGCCAGGAAGAATTAGGACCCAGAAAGCCAAGTCATCAAAAAAGATCATCATTACAAGCCACTGTTGAGCAGAGCAACCAGGAAACTACCTAAACATCTGCAACACTTGAGGAGAAAACTGCTGAAGGAGAACACGAGAGCTTAAACAGCCAACAGCTGCCACGAATAACACAAGAGCTAGGGAGAGAACGAACAAAACCTGAGGAGACATCTGGTGATGTCAGGCAGCGAATTTGAGCAGAACATGGACAAAGTTAATACATGAACTGAGGCAAGAACGGGTGCAAGGCTGTAAAATTTCTTTCTACTACCTGGTTTTGCTGAATAGGTAGTGAATAATCTGTGGTGCAAACTTCAGGGAGCTGATCACAACTTTTATTATGCCTGAAATAAATTTGCATTTTGGGTCTCAGCTGCTAGAATCAGAGATACTCTTCTGAGACAGCAAAACTCTAGAAAACAGGGTGGACCAAGTACAATCTAAAAGACCTCATATCCAGACAAAATAAAATTCTCCAATTGCATTATTAAAGAAAGCACAAATAAATAAATAACTAAATGTATGTGTGTGTGTATATTTATATTTTAAGGAATTTCCTTTGCTTTGGTGTCCACAAAATGGTATTTAAATATGATTTTGCCCATACATTTCTATTCAAGCCCATACATTTTGCCCATACATTTCTATTCAAGCCACCAACTTTCATCCTAATTGTTGAAGAAAACAGAGAGCTGCTAATGTAATTCCCTTAAGCCTGGGTCAGAACAGCTTCACCACTACAGAGAAAGAAAGGACTATGGACAGAGGCTTGCACAAAGGAAAATTCTTGGACAGAAAAAAAACAAGACCAAAGAAGAACAAAGATCCTAACAGCAATATAGTTTCTCATGGGAAAATTGAGAAAGAGGAGATGCCAATAAGAGTAGGTGGACAGAGGCTGGACAAGAACGGAAAGCAGCCTACAGTCTGACTGGGAGCACTCAGAAAATGAGGTAATCAGAAAAACAAACAAGCAGCACGAGATCCCAAAGCAATCTGCACAAACAAGTGACACAGGCTCCCAAAGCAATGTGCGAAGCCCATCACAGGAGCCTAGTCCACCATGCAAGATCAAACCAACCCACAAGGCAGGAAAGGTTGAAGGCCGAGCTATGGTCCCTCATGGAGACAGGGCTCTTTCTGCACAAGAGGGGACAGCTTCTTTGGATATTCCTCTTGAACAGGAGGAGACTCATCAAGGAGGTGGCTTGGACACAATCCAAGAACCTGTAGCACCAACCTGGTCTTCTCTATTATTTTATAACCTCCAGTTACTAGAGGAGGACACACTACTAGGAGAGGACAGCACCAAGGAATTCATAGAAGAAAATGGGGACTGGCCTTGTCAATTTGAGGACAGAAGCTTCACTCAGCAGTTCAATGAGTTATGCCCCATACAGCCTACACAAGGAAATCATTCTGCTTGTGCCCCAGATAACTCAAAACTTGTTTGTGCTGTCCTGGAAGGATGAATCATGCAGAGAGAAACTCTAGCATGCAACAAGAGGAAGGAGCAATACAGCCAAAGCTCCCAATACAAGCAACAAAGATCCAGGCAGAAAAGAAAGGGGACAGCCTTGCAGTCTAACATGAGCATCCATCTGGAGAGCTCATCTAGCATAATTTCTCAGGTGTTCTGTGGATGCCCTGAGAGGTCCGCATAGCTTTTTATATTGTATGCATCTGGTATCCACAGGGGAAACAAAACCATTTCTGTTGTAACAGCTTGGTGTGGTGCTTCTTACTATCCAGATGTCCTGCCTATAGAGCACCTCCTGGTGCTGCCTACCAGCATTAATGCCTTCAGACAGGAGCAGGCAGCTTCCACAAGGGCTGAGAAGGTATTTGAGACCCAAAAGGCACTCCAGTTTACTCAAACATGAAGGAAAGGAGTGGAGCCAGGCCCAGCACTGAGGAGAATTTAGCCCACATTGAGCTTGTCTCTTGGGGAGCCCATTTCCCACAAGGCAGCGCAAAGGGCAGCACAGACTTACAATCCCATCCCGCTCTCAGCTGAATCAGGGCTCAGTTTTGCTGGAAATTGTTTCTGAGAGAAAGCCTTAGAAGCTCCTAACCCCAGAGGAAAGGAGACATGAGGCGTGCCTTCAGTTACTCTTCCCAGACATTGCCTGGCTCAGGGACAAATAGCCTAGGCAAGTATGACTAGACAAAAAACGAGCAAGAAATGCTGTCTGCTAACCTTCCTAGCAAGGTCACCATCTCTCATTTCTCACACTAATTCTCATTTCAGGAAGTCAAAGCCCTGAAGTTTCCAGGCATCTAGAGAGAGTAGAGGAGCACATTCCCTCTGCAGTGCAGGGACAGTTGGAGGGTAGCAGATGCAAGCAAGCTGTGTGTTAGTGGTTGGAAGAAATGTCACTTTAGAACATGACTAAATTTGACTTACTGAGTTAAAGGATAGGGTCATGACTAAACTTACATTTCTCGTTAGCTCACATCCTCTCACATACCAGGAGACCCGAGTGTGATAATCCAAACACAACCATGTCTCGCAGCACAGGAAGCTCCTCAGGCTGCCTCTCAGGTCTAGATTGTTCAATGAGCCTGAAAGCACAGTTAGTATATATTAGTATGGAATTGTTCATTGCAGTCACAGTTCTGATGGACTTGGCTCTCTAAAATATCAGTGCCTGTTAGTATGGAATTGTTCACTGCAGTCACAGTTCTGATGGACTTAGCTCTCTAAAATATCAGTGCCTGTTAGTATAGAATTGTTCACTGCAGTCACAGTTCTGATGGATTTGGCTTTCTAAAACATCAGTGCCTGTTAGTATAGAATTGTTCACTTCAGTCACAGTTCTTACAGTCTTGGCTCTCTAAAATATCAGTGCCTGTTAGTATAGAATTGTTCATTTCAGTCACAGTTCTGATGGACTTGGCTTTCTAAAATATCAGTGCCTGTTAGTATAGAATTGTTCATTTCAGTCACAGTTCTTACAGTCTTGGCTTTCTAAAATATCAGTGCCTGTTAGTATAGAATTGTTCATTTCAGTCACAGTTCTGATGGACTTAGCTCTCTAAAATATCAGTGCCTATTAGTATAGAATTGTTCATTTCAGAAACAAACCCTTCAGGTCTGCTTGTTTCCTGGTAAGCAGCACTTGTCTTTCTCATTCAGAATTAGGGTCTCTGGAGATTCTTTGTTTTCATTACAAAGCTTCGGAATAGATGTTAAAAAAAGAAAAATCTGGCTACTGCTTTCGACTTTGAGATACAAACGTGCTGTGTCTTTGCTTCCACCAGCAGAAGCAGCCAAGAACTCTGTCCCTGCTCTCAGCGCGGAACATACGCCCCAGCCATGCTCACACATCTGTTCCCAAAGACACTGTGTACTTAAAAGAGTAGCTCCTCGGTGTCTGCTTTCCATTGAGCAGTGTATTTCCAAATAAATGGGTTTCTCGTTCACATAGACTTTTGGTAAGTGCTGAAATATTTCAACTGAATGCGGACCGTGGCTGCCATCTGAATTGCTGTTGGTGTCGAGGAAGGACGCTGCGGCAGGAGAGCGGCGGGCAGCCTGTGCAGAGGCATACATGGTAAAGCTGCCCTCTAGTGGGGAAGTGCCAACCACACCTGCTGCCAACGTGCGGAGAGGAGGGCTTGGGGGCCTCTGACAGCTGGCCCCTCCTGTTAGCTGGGGGAAAAAAAGACTTACTGGAAGCAGACTGGAAAAAAAAAAAAAGGTAAATGTCAACTGGGTGACAACTTCGAGCATTACCCCAAAGCCTTGCACTCACGTGGCACTGTGGCACTTGGCCAGCACAGGAGCTTAACGCAAAGCCACGGTGAAAGCGGAAGCAGTAGACACTGAGAAGCCTCTCCACAGCCTCATCTGCAGAGGTGCCATCTCACTGTGCCAAAGAGCTGAGTACACCCACAGATGCCACTCTCCTGCCACATGCACAGACAGCCCAGTGCCTTAAAGATGTTTATGGTGTTATCCCTTTTTAGAGGGGCAGTGTAAGGGTAAAGCTTGCTCTGAGGACGGAGATGTGTGTCCAGCAATGGCCCAACACTGGCTTTCCTGAGCAGCATCATTACAGAGCAGTGTCTCTTCTACTAGGGGAATGATATCACAGCAAGGCTTCAAGAGGTCTCTACGGAGGAGAAAAGTAGGCTTCATATCAAAAGGAAATGAACTCCAGATAACTATGTGGTATAACAGTAAAACCTTATTTCAGAGAGGCTGGAAACAGGAAGAGAGAAAGTATAGCCCAGTTGACTGGATGGGGCTGGGTGATAGGTTGGAGTGGATGATCTTGGAGGTCTCTTCCAACCTGATTGATTCTATTCTATTCTATTCTATTCTATTCTATTCTATTCTATTCTATTCTATAGTAGGAATTGGTTGTTCAACATCTATTAAGTCAGCTCCCTGCTTCCTAATGTCCCTTACCCATTTTTAATTTTCATAGCAGACACGTGGAGTTTTGGGGTGATAACATGCTGTGCTTCCAAAGACACAAACCTCTCTTTCTACCCAGAATGCTTTCTGGCAGGCCAAATTCCTGCCATATCCTCAAATCAATGTCCCTCTATCCATGAAGGCACACAGCTGTGTCCTGCTGTATCCAGCTGTGCTAGTTTGAAGCCAGCTAGAATGTTTTGGTGAGAAGGACTAGATCATAGGCTGTAAAATTAAAACAATGGTCATGTCTACTTCCCTCATAGCCTTGCTGAGATGTGTAAAAAAGGAAAGGAAAACATAGATAAAGTCAGTTCGCTCTGGGCTTTGCTCTGGGCTCTTCGCCTGCTGGGGAGCTGAGGCTGCTGGCTGAACTCCATCTTACTCTCTAACCTCACCCTCCATTTCCTTTGGGCTGATTCACCTTGCTTCTTAATCCCCCTGGCCAAACCTCCATTCTTCCTTAATAGTTAATCTATTCATAATCAGCCTTGTACCCAGAATTACCCTTAAACTGAAGCAGGCTTCTTCCTTTATATGTTTATAGAAAAACTTGACATGTTTTGTAAATCTACTCTCTGCCTAGGCTAAACAATAAACTCTGCACTCTTTTTCTTTCATGAGAATGAACCAATGAAAGCTGACCTGGCCATTCTAGGAATCCTTTTGCTCCACTCTAGTTTGGTTATTGTGCTAGTTTGAAGCTAGCTAGAACGTTTTGTGAGAAGGACTAGATAACAGGCTGTGGAAGAGAAACAGTGCTGAGGTCTCATTCAGTCATAGGCTTGCTGAGAGGTATAAGAACAAGAATCTAAACATAGATAAGGGAGTTTGCTTCTTCTGGGGGAACTGGCTGAGCTGCATTTCTCTCTAGCTTCTCTGCTCTCTGATTAATCCACTTTGCTTCCTAAGCCCCCTGACCAAACCTCCATTCTTCCTTGGGACTGGGGTAAGGTTGAGAGTGGGAGGAGAAGGTGGAAGGGCAGTTGTGAGCCCCTCCTGGGGACTCAGGTTTCTGGGAGGGCTGTTGTGTTTCTGTATTACCTTTTACCTTGTATATTTCTGTCTATAACTGTATATACTGCAAATATCTGCTTGTAAATTGAGCTAAGCTGTAAATGTAAGCTTCATTCATATTTCCAGAGCTGTCTGAGTCTAGTCTGGGTGATTTCCAAAGTGTGGGGTGGCAGGTAACACCCAAACCACTTCACTGCCTGTGGCAGGGGATTGGAACTATATAATCTTTGAGGCCTCTTCCAACCTAAACCATTCTGTGATTTTATGATCCCAGCTTCAGCTCTGAACCTGAGGGGTCTAGCCAAGACACCACAAAGACTTACAAGCTTTCAAACAGAATTTGAGAACCAAGCAGGGCCAACTCCTAAATGTGTTTAACTCATACAGCATCAGGCCAGGCAGATAAAGGCCACAAATCTTTAATAGAACTCATAAACAAGATGTGGGTCTACCTTCCTGAACAACAGTACTCTTCTCCTCCAGGAGCTTAGGATCAGCACTTATGGCTGTGCTAAAATGCTCCCACGTTGAGCTAAAATAGCCAGTGAACAAAAGCACTGAGCTGAACAGAAAGACCCGTTTCATACAACTGTGCCTTGCAGTTGCATTCAGGATTCTGAAGGCTAACTGGAGGCTTGGGTGTTTGTGGGGGTTTTTTGTGGGGCAGGGTTTGATTATTTGTTTGAGGTTGTTTTGTTTGGATTTGGTTTGAGTCTGTCCCAATTTATACACATTTAGAAATACACCTGCAGGTTTTGTCAGTAGTTGCTTATTCAAGAAGATTGTAGGGCATAGGCTGCCAGCATTAGTGTTAGAACAGAAAATGCCTGAGGCTCTGGCTTGGACATTTTTGCAGTGTTTGACTTCAGAGCTTCAGCTCAATCACTTCTGTAAGCTACCACATTAACAAACATTTACAAAGTGGAATTAGCTTAGGAGATATTCTTAGGCTGACAGGTTTACTTTTCCAAGATGAAAACATCCTGTACCACATATCCTGCAGTTTCCTTTGGGAGCAACCTAGAACTGGCCTCTAAGTTCATTCAAAACCTGATGTGGCCAAACTAACTCAAGCATTCAGACTCAAAAGCTTTTTGCCTCAAGATGTTGGCTAGAGCTGTATAAATGGGCAGCTTCACAGGGTGATTTTGCAAGGTCCACAACACTTTCTTATATGAGCTTTTATTTTTCTGATGGGTGCAAAACAACTGTTCTTCAAGAACATCAGCAGAGAGCCCTAAGTTCTAAGTACCTCTCTGCTCATCTTGTGCTCTTAAAAGCAGTTTCTACTCTCCAGTATCTAGGGCTAAAGCTTGCACACAAAGACATTCTGCAAAGGAAAAGGGCTTGCATAAAGGAAGATGTGCAAACTAAAGCCTCCACTTTGTCCTCATCCTCAGCTCAGACTTCAGTTCTCTACCACCAACTTCAAATTTACATTGACAACCAAGAAGGAAGAGCTGGAGTTAAAACTTTGCCCTCAGGCTTTCCTCTCCCCATTTGTGAGTTCGGAATAAGGTTTGGATTAAGATATTTCAGTTTTCACTCTTACATACATTCAGACTGTAACTGCAGAAATATTTGCCTGATCCACAGGGAAGCAGTACACTTTGAAGGCTTCAGGAAAAGAAGGGTGTCCTTTCCCCAACACTGAGAAGATTGATTTGACATATCAGAGACTTACCAGTCTCATCTCAGAGACTTTTGCATTGCCAAGGCAATAGCTGTCTGTCACAAATCATGACCTACAAGCATTCAACCCAGTTCACACATCTCATCTGAAATGCATCCTTAGACACTAAATAAACTGGACTAAACCTATTTAGTGCATTGATCCAGAGAGAGGATGTATCATTACTAGTTCCTTACTCAGCAGATTACCTGGCTGTGTTCCCATCCACCCCACCACCCCCTTCCAACAGGTCTGCACAGGAGATGGAGGAAAGAGCAAGCAGCAAGTGCCCGTGGGGATTCACAACAACTCTTCTGGACAGCAGTGACCATTTGTCCCCCTTCCCCAAAAGCATCATTAGCCAAGGGACCTAGAACAACATAGACAACCAGGGGATGTAACCAAATGAGTGGCAAACTAGAAGACATTAGAAAATACAGATTTCACTGAGACTCCAGCACCAGCTCAGCTGTAAGTCATTTTGAAATTGCCTTATACCAAGGTGTGAAACTCCTGAGGGCAAGCAGAGAGTCTGGTCTACCCTATCTGAGCAAGACCTTATATTCTTTACATATGAGCATCCACACTGGTTTGGGGATCAGCACTGCACACCAAGCTTTCTCCCTGTAACATCTGGCAGAGCATATATATGATTGGGAAGACTGTGTGTGGAAGCAAGCAGTAATAGATACACTAAAATAGATACACAAACTCTCACCTCTTGTGCTAGTTTGAGCCTAGCTAGCATGTTTTGGTGAAAAGAACTAGATGATAGGCTGTAAAATGAAAACAATGGTGAGGTCTACTTCCTTCACAGTCTTGCTGGGATGTGTAAAGAAGAAAGGCAAAACAAAGATTAGGGCACTTGCTTCCTCTCTTCGCTGGGGAACTTTGCCTGCTGGGGAGAAGCTGAAGCTGTGACTGCTGGCTGGACTCCATCTTGCTTTCTAACCTCACTCTCCTTTGCTTGGCTGCTTCACCTTGCTTTTTAACCCTTTTGGCCGAACCTCCATTCTTCCTTGGGACTGGGGTAAGGTTGAGAGGGGTAGGGGGAAGGTGAGGGGTGGTTGAGAGCCCCTCCTGGGGACTCAGGCTTCTGGGAGGGGAATTGTGTTTGTATTACTTTTTTTTTACCTTGTCTATTTCTGTCTATAACTGTATATACTGTAAATATCTGCTTGTACATTGTGCCAGCTGTAAATATAAGCTTCATTCAAATTTCCAGAGCCGACTGAGTCTAGTCTGGGTGATTTCTAAAAGTGTGGGGGGGCAGGGGATACCCAAACCATCACACCTCTCTAGAAGCTGTAGCTGGAAGAAGGGCAGGGACGACTGGAGGAGAGAATTCCAAGGAGACTGAAAGCCCCATTAGATGCTTTGTCCAGGAAAGAGACAGCACTTATCAAAAGCAGACTGATAAGAAGAGACTTGCTTTGAAATGGAGATTCCTTTGTCTTACCTGGGATTTCAATCACACTCTGGTGGCTGGGCAGAAAGGAGGAATTGAAACAACAATAAAATGCAGTTATAAACCTACTTTTATTCAGAACTTGATGAGTTACAAGTCAGCCTCCCATTTCTGCTTTGCCTCTTGGCACCTGCAAATATCCACATCAAAGCAAGGAGCTCCCCTCCACAGCTCTCTGCCTCACTTGTCCCCATAGCAGAGAAAGGTGAGATGAGGGCATCCCTTTCATCTTTCCTTTCAGCAAAAGCAGTAGTACGAAGTGCTGCCACCAGCAGTGAGGCACAGATTAGTCACCGATTCCATGTCACCAAGGCCAGTCAGTAGGAAGAGACAACAGCAGGTCAAACACAGGACAAAACCAGCAATCAACAAAGATACCAGCATTGGACACAAAGATATTCTCACACAAATGACAGAAAATGCATCCACTGACCAAGAAAAGTGTGGGATGAGTAGCAGGGTGCGAAAACTCACAGTGAAAAAGTGGAAGTCAAGCCAGGTAAGCTCAGAGAACTGCCACACAGAAGTAATTTGTGTCAAATCCTACCTGACAAACCTGGTGGCCTTCTGTGAACAGGTCAAAACAGTAGCAGATGAGGGGCGAGCAACTGATGTCATTTACCTGGACCTGAGCAAGGCCTTTGACACTGTCCCACACCACATCCTGGTCTCCAAGCTGGTGACACATGAGTTTGATGGGTGCACCACTAGATGGATAAAGAACTGGCTTGATGGCTGCACCCAAAGAATGTCTGTCAATGGGTCCATGGCCAAGTGGAGGCCAGTGACAAGCAGAGTCCCTCAGGGATCAGTCCTGGCACCAGTCTTGTTCAACATCTTTGTGGGTGCCATAGACAGAGGCATTGAGTGCACCCTCAGCAAGTTTGCTGACGACACCAAGCTGTGTGGTGCAGCAGACATGCTAGAGGGAAGGAATGCCATCCAGAGGGACCTGGACAGGCTGGAGAGGTGGGCACAAGCCAATCTCATGAGGTTCAACAAGACTAAGTTCAGTGACCTGCATCTGGATGGGGGCAATGCCAAGCACAAATGCAGGCTGGGCAGTGGCCGGCTGGAGAGCAGCCCTGAGGAGAGGGACTTGAGGGGAGTGGTGGACAAGAAGCTCAACATGAGCCAGCAGTGTGCACTTGCAGCCTGGAGGGCCAACCAGATCCTGGGCTGCATCAGGAGAAGTGTGGCCAGCAGGGCGAGGGAGGTGATTCTCCTTCCCTACTCTGCTCTGCTGAGACCCCAGCTGGAGTACTGCATCCAGTTCTGGAGCCCCTGTTACAAGAAGGATGTGGAGATGCTGGAGTGTGTCCAGAGAAGGGCCACTGGGATGATCAGAGGGCTGGAGCAGCTCTGCTGTAAGGACAGACTGAAAGAGTTGGGGCTGTTCTGTCTGCAGAAGAGGAGGCTCTGAGGTGTCCTTATTGTGGCCTTCCAGTATCTGAAGGGGGACTACAAAAACGCTGGTGAAGGGCTTCTTAGGATGTCAGGGAGTGACAGGACTAGAGGGAATGGAGCAAAGCTGGAGATGGGTAGGTTCAGGCTGGACATGAGGAGGAAGTTGTTCATCATGAGAGTGGTGAGAGGCTGGAATGGGTTGCCCAGGGAGGTGGTTGAGGCCCCATCCCTGGAGGTCTTTAAGGCCAGGCTGGATGAGACTGTGGGCAGCCTGCTCTAGGGTAGGGTGTCCCTGCCCATGGCAGGGGGGTTGAAACTAGATGATCCTTGTGGTCCCTTCCAACCCTGACTGATTCTATGATTCTAAGTAAAACTGAGGGTTCAGAGGCTGCAGGAATAACAGAAATGAAAAAAGAACATCGTTTTCCTCTCCACATTAAGGGCGAATCTCCCCTTCAAAACCTCTGACAAGGCAACAAGACCAAGAGGTTCTTTTTCGTGGTCTTGGCACTGATTGAAAGGATAATTATTTGCTCATTTAGAGTAGTTATGCAAACCTCAGGTTGCACTGAAGCCTGCCTAAGGGAAGTGTAGCTCTCAGGTGTGTTAGTTCAAAGAACTGAGACAGGTCCTGGGAGGGGAAAACAGCAGTCCAGTAACAGCGGTTTGCAAGGTTAGGGGGATTTTATTCTTCCTCCTTTCTGAGAATCTATAGAAGGAGGAAGAGCTCTGGCAAGAACGTGAGGACTCTCTCCTCTAAACCGTGCTTAACCACATGTGACAGTACATATCTCACCAGGGAGAGGTGGGGCTGCCCCTCAAAGCAACCAGCTGAAAGCATTCCCTTGCTCTCAAAGAAGAGAAAGGAAGATTTTTATCACCTGATACAGCAAGAGGACGGAAAATGATGCATCCCTATCTGCTTCTGCTACATACCCAAACAGCTATCTCCTCAATCACCCACCAAAAGAACTCTCCAGATGGGAAAGCTTGGCAGTGACTATGAAGCTTCGCCTGAAACCTGAAGCCACAATGATATTCTGCTCTGGAATCATAGGATCATAGGATGGTAGGGGTTGGAAGGGACCCAAAGAGATCATCGAGTCCAACCCCCCTGCCGGAGCAGGACAATACTATCTAACACAGATCACAGAGGAACACATCCAGACAGGCCTTGAAAGTCTCCAGAGAAGGAGACTCCACAACCTCTCTGGGGAGCCTGTTCCAGTGCTCTGTGACCCTTACAGTAAAGAAGTTCCCCCTTGTGTTGAGGTGGAACCTCTTTTGCTGCAACTTACACCCATTGCTCCTTGTCCTATCCCAGGGAGCAAGTGAGCAGAGCCTGTCCCCCCACTCCTGGCAGCCTTCGGATACTTATAAACATTTATCAAATCCCCTTTAAGTCTTCTTTTCTCCAGACTAAAAAGCCCCAAGTCCCTCAGCCTCTCCTCATAAGCCATGCCCTCCTGTCCCCTAGTCATATGGCTGTGAAGAGAGCTGTCAGGTCCATTAGAGATAAGACAATGACAACTCTGCAGGTCATAATATAAAACCAAACGTCGCTGTTCAGGGGAGAGAGGGTAGGTTATAAAACAGTTAGTACAGATTTAGATTACCTGTCACCATCCAGTAGCCCGTGCAGCTTTCAGATGCCACACTTAAGATGCCACATGTCCTTTCAAAATGAACCATCGTTGCCTTTCAACTCCTCTGGAAGGGAATTCATTTTTTTCTGAAATTGCCTTTGGCTCCTACAAATGCTTTCATCAACACATGCAAAAGTCATTAGTGCATATGAGTATATAAATTTCCACTTGTCTCTGCCAGAGACACCATGGTGAACCTGATTTTCTAATGGTCCACCACTCAGCACCATTTGGAAATGAGCTCCATTTCAAGTGTCCTTAATCGAATCATAGAATCGTCAGGGCTGGACCTCAAGGATCGTCCAGTTCCTACTCCCCTGCCATAGGCAGGGACACCTCACACTAGATCAAGTTGCTCAGAGCCACATCCATTCTGGCCTTAAAGACCTCCAGGGATGGAGAGGGGCTTCCACCACCTCCCCTGGGCTACCTGTTCCAGTGTCTCACCACCCTCATGGTTTAACATCCAATCTGAATCTAACCACTTCTAGTTTTGCTCCATACCTTCTAGTCCTACCACTACCTGACATCCTAAAAAGTCCCTCACCAGCTTTCTTGCAGGCCCCTTCAGATACTGGAAGGTCACAGTAAAGTCTCCTTGGAGCCTTCTCCTCTCCAATCTGAACAGCCCCAACTGTCTCAGTCCATCTCCATAGGAGGTGAGCTCCAGCCCTCTGATCATCCTCGTGGCCCTTCTCTCGACACATTTCAGCATGTTCAGATCTTTCCTGCAATAGGAGCTCCAGAACTGCATGCAGTACTCAAGATGGAGTCTCACCAGAGCATCCATCACCAGGTAACTTTGAACAAGCTCTTCCACTGTCTCTGCCATACAGATTAGTTAATGGCACAGATCCAGGGAAAACCAGTTCTGAGCAGGACACAGCCCTAAACACTCACTAAATACAAAAGGAACTTTTGCACCTTCATAATTAAGCACAGACTTAAGTGTTCTGTTGGGTGTGTGATGGACCAATGCAGCAAGAGACATGCCAAAAAATCTTCAGCCTGATGATTAATTTTACCAAGTGTTCCCTGCATTACACTTTCCCCATAGGAATTCCTCCTCCTGTTTGCTACTAATTCTTCCCATCCAAATTTTAATGCCTCCAAACGATACCAGCATTACTAAGAGAAAACCCCTGTGTTCTTTTCCCCCCTCTGCAGGATAACAAGGACAGGGAAGAAATTCAATGAAGATCTGCAACACACTCCACAGCTCCTGTAGGACTCCACTGAGGCACTAACTGCTAGAACATCAAGCAGCTGCAGTACCACAGGAAGGAATTAAGAAGAGGTTCTTCTCTTTTCACAGTTCGTGGATTAGACACATGCATACCACACAAACCTGTTGCATCCTCTGTGTGCTGGGGCTGGAACCCTTTTTCTAGCCTGTTGTAACTTCCTCTTGCCCCATGTTCATCACCACCAAAGGAAAAAATCTGCTCCTGGGAAGGGGCAAAGTGCCATCAGTGACTGCACTGTAAAGATTAAGCATATGGCAAAATGTTCATATTCCTCTTACTGGGCTACTTCCAGTTGTTTGCTACCTGTTGATAATTACCAGCAATGGAGAACTTAATTAACAGAAAGATGCACTGCTCAGAGACCAAAGTAGCTTCCTAGAAGTGCAGTGGAACTGAACTGCACTCTCCTTGGCTCTTCTCTTACTCTATTTTGTTTCTCATTATCACCCCTTCTCCTGCTCCCTCTTCCCAAACCACAGGCAGATTTTAACACTGGGACAGAAGAGATTAGGCAGCTCCAAATGAGGTGAGATATGTAACCTAAAATAAACAAAGCAGTTTTAAGCAACAGTTTTTGGATCTGCTTTCCCCTATGCAGCAGTGCTGGTCCTCCTTACTCCCTTGCCTTCCCTCAAAACCTAAGAGGTGTGTTTATGCCTGTATCCTCCTCTCTGCCTTGATTCAGCCCTTGTGTCCTAATCTCTTGGCTCCCAGACAGTCTTACCTTCATCTTGGAAAAAAAAAAAAGTAGGGGAGAGATGAAAAAAAAATTTCTGTCTCACATGCCAGCTAAGCAAGTCCTGCTTCTCTCCTCTCTAAGCAGGCTCTCCCTGCTTTTTCCCCTTCCCATCTCTCTATCTAGCAGAGTCCCTGCAACTCTGGGTCTTCTTTTGTTGACCACTGTAGTGGTTTGGGTGTTACCTGCCACCCCACACTTTGGAAATCACCCAGACTAGACTCAGCCAGCTCTGGAAATTGAATGAATCTTATATTTACAGCTTAGCTCAATACACAAGCAGATATTTACAGTGTATACAGTTACAGACAGAAATACACAAGGTAAAAGGTAATACAGAAACACAACTCCCCTCCCAGAACCTAAGTCTCCAGGAGGGGCTCCCAACTGCTCTTCCACCTTCTCCCCCCACTCTCAATCTTACCCTAATCCCAAAGAAGAATGGACGTTCGGCCAGGGGGTTAGGAAGCAAAGTGGATTAATCAGACAGACATCAGAGAGGCTAGAGAGAAATGCAGCTCAGGCAATGCCCAAAGAAGAAGTGCCTTATCTATGTTTGGATTCTTGTTCTTATACCTCTCAGTAAGTCTATGAGTGAGGTGGACATCACCACAGTTTTCCTTTCACAGCCTGTAATCTAGTTCTTCCCACCAAAACATTGTAGCTAGCTTCACACTAGCACAACCACCTTAGAATCATAGAATCAACCAGGTTGGAAGAGACCTCCAAGATCATCCAGTCCAACCTAGCACTCAGCCCTAGCCAATCAACTAGACCATGGCACTAAGTGCCTCATCCAGGCTTTTCCTGAACACCCCCAGGGACAGTGACTCCACCACCTCCCTGGGCAGCCCATTCCAATGCCAATCACTCTCTCTGGCAAGAACTTCCTCCTAACATCCAGCCTATACCTCACCTGGCACAACTTGAGACTGTGTCCCCTTGTTCTGTTGCTGGTTGCCTGGCAGAAGAGACCAACCCCCACCTGGCTACAACCTCCCTTCAGGTAGTTGTAGACAGCAGTGAGGTCACTCCTGAGCCTCCTCTTCTCCAGGCTAAACACTCACAGCTCCCTCAGCCTCTCCTCACAGGGCTGTGTTCCAGGCTTCTCATCAGGTTCATCTCCCTTCTCTGGTCATGTTCCAGTATCTCAACATCTCTCTTGAATTGAGGGGCCCAGAACTGGACACAGTACTCGAGATGTGGCCTGACCAGTGTTGAGTACAAGGGAAGAATAACCTCCTTGTCCCAACACCTTCCTCCAAGGCAAGCCTGGCCTTCCCCAGTTTAGGAAGTGCCAAACTATATACCAAGATTAGAGATAACTTGCAGACCCTCTATACAAGACCAAACCAACCCAAACACATGGGAGTGAGGGGCTGGATCCTCAGCTGCTTTACATCAAATGGACACCACTAAATAGCATGAGGCTTTGCTCATCTGTGTCAGGGAAGCCTGGCTCTCATGAAGTCCAACCAGCAAGAAAGGCATAATAAATGCTAAACCTAAGTGTACCTCAGTGCTATCTGGGTCACAGGAAACAGAGATCACACAGACGTTTACACCACGAGAAATGTGTGTGGGGGAAGAAGGTCAAAGTTCCTGATTCATGCTTTGCACAAATGTCAACAGAAGGTTGTCCCCAAGCTATCACTTTCTATCTGGGTGTGTTCTTTACTCTGTGATGCTTGAAGGCAAACTGCTTAGAAGGTGCTACTGTATCATCATTGCAGACTGGGGAAGTTTCTTACCACACACCCACCTGAGATGGGCATCCACAGCAGACAGGACTGTGTCATGTGTGGCAAGCCCTAGGGAAGTTCCCTGGGACACCACATAGGAGGTCCATAGCAATTGCTGAATGTATTTACCTTGCAAACAAAAAACCCTAATGGAACCTCCTTTTCAGGTATCAACTCCCCAGTTACCCTTCTCAATCTGCCTTACAGGTGTCATACAAGAACTCCCTGATCCAAAGTTTTCTCTTCTGCCTGACCATAGTGAAAAGTGAGGTCTGGGGACATAGGATTGGCACACAGCAGGTTTTCTCTGAGGCACTTTGTGGAGGCCGATGATGAAGATAACCTGGGATAGATGGAGCATGTGCTTGATTCAGTCCAGAGACACACACACTCATAGCAGGTTTTCTCTGAGGCAGTTTGTGGAGGCCAATGCTGAAGATAACCTGGGATAGATGGAGTGTATGCTTGATTCAGTCCAGAGACACACATGCTCATATGTGCACACAGACCTTATTACCTCCTCCTCCTGCTCTCACAGTCAAATAATTCCCAAAATATTCTTTGCTGTCTTTCTATCTTCCCATTATTGATCCAAACATTCATTGCAAGCTTCTAACAATCCTGTACAATCTCTATCCAGTAGGACAGATTTTAGCACTCCAGAAACAGAAAACAGGGTGGAGGGAGAAAGAAAAGGAGGGGGTGAGGTGGTGAGGTGGGGAAGAGAGGAGGGAGACAGAGGAAGGGAGACAGATCTGGGGAGAGAGTGACTGGGGAGAGAGTGAGTGGGGGTGGGGGAGAAAGAGAGAGAGGAGACAGAGAGACAGGGGAGGCAGTGGGGGAAAAGAAAGGAAGAATTTACTTAGACCAGATCCACCAGCAAAACTACAGGGAAATAAGTAAAATGTGCAGTTCCATTTGTTTTAAGCCCAGCAGCCCAAAAAATCTACAACTACAGTCAGCAGACAGACCTGACAGTCTCACTGCCTGGTGCTGACTGTCTGCACTGCACACTCACTGCTCAATCTCTACAAGGCACAAAGCCCAATTCCCAAAGAGCTGTAGGCAGTTCCTGCAGGGCATTGTCTGCATCAAACCAAAGTGTTCAATGACCAGGTAAGGGAGGCTGCCACGCACATCACACAGTGTATACGGTTAACACTCCAGGAGGAGTGTCCCTGAACTCGACACTTGACCTCAAGTGGTCCTGACCCCTCCCCAGGAGTGGGTCTGAACACCACCAGGTGATGGTTAGCCCACTCCCCCCTTCCTGTCCCATAAAAGCAGGGGGACTTCCTGTTCCTCTCTCACTCTCTGGACCACACTGTAGCTCTCTCTGCATTCCTGCAGCTCTCTGCACACATGACCATCACAAACTCGGGTTGTGTTTATACCTTTTGGTATTTGTTATTTTCCCCTTTCACTTTTGTAACCTCCCTACCTCTGATACCCTTTTAAGTTATTGTTAAACTTTTCTTCTTTTTTTTTAACTTCCAAATTGAGTGAAATTGATTTATTTGGGTGTGCTTACCTTTCCTCTCTACTTCTAATTCCTTTCTTTGGGGAAGGAGGGGGGAGAGGGAAGGGCACTTTACAAATTGTCATTGGTTCTATCAAATTTATTAGAGTCTCTGGGGATATAAAATTCGAACCGAGACACACAGTATGGGCACATTTGCCAGAAAATACATCACAGGGTATAAGGGGTTAGAAGGGACCTCCAGAGATCATTGAGTCCAACCCCCCTGCCTGAGCAGGACCATACAATCTAGCTCAGGTCACAGAGGAACGCATCCAGACAGGACTTAAAAGTATCCAGAGAAGGAAACTCCACAACCTCTCTGGGCAGCCTGTTCCAGTGTTCTGTGACCCTTACAGCAAAAAAGTTCTTTCTCATAGTATCATAGAATGAATCATAGAATGGTTTAGGTTGAAAGGGACCTCAAGGATCATCCAGCTCCAACCCCCTGCCATAGGCAGGGACACCTCCCACTACAGCAGGTTGCTCAAGGCCTCATCCAGCCTGGCTTTAAACGCCTCCAGGGAGGAAGCATCCACAACCTCCCTGGGCAACCTGTTCCAGTGTCTCACCACCCTCACTGTAAAGAACTTCCTCCTAACATCCAGTCTGAATCTCCCCTCCTCCAGCTTAAAACCATTACCCCTCATCCTGACATTACTAGACCTTGTCAATAGTCCCTCCCCAGCCTTCCTCCTAACATCCAGTCTAAATGCTGAGGTGGAACTTCCTGTGCTGTAGTTTATACTCATTACCTCTTGTTCTATTACAGGACACAACTGAGCAGAGCCTGCCCCCTCCTTCTTGATACCCAGCCCCCAGATATTTATAAACATTGATTACATCCCCTCTAAGTCTTCTCTTCACCAGATCAAATGGCTCCAGGTCCTCAGTCTCTCCCCATAGGGCAGGGCTCCCGTCCCTTCATCATCCTC
Source organism: Tricholaema leucomelas (assembly GCA_013400475.1). Classification (NCBI taxonomy): domain Eukaryota; kingdom Metazoa; phylum Chordata; class Aves; order Piciformes; family Lybiidae; genus Tricholaema lacrymosa; species Tricholaema leucomelas. Next base: position 25,465 of record WAAF01020012.1, read on the forward strand.
GTAACCCTACAAAGTGTGTGGGCACCCTAGATGGGTGGGTGATTGGTGTGCAATACAACTCCTTAAACAACAGTGTGAGAAGGCAGGAAAAGTGAAATAACACTCTGAATGCAGCACTTTGAAATCTTTGTTGATTGTCTCATCACTGCTGACACTTCCAGGTGGTGTTCCTCCCCATAAAGGCTGCTAAACCCAAGGGATTCTTCACACTGCTGGCCTTACCATGCTGCAGAGTTGATGCAGCTGCTCTGATTTCCCTGCTGAATCTCTGCATTCCACATCACACTGGGGAGTCCCTGCTGCTGGAGCAGCATATGTGCCCCTTGATATCACAGCTGCAGCTGAAGGGTGGGCGTTCTGGTGGGGTCATAGAATGGGGATTTTACACAGCTGCAACAAAGGAAGGACATCCAATAAATTAACTACTCAATCAAAAGGAAAATTAATGTGACAAAGATCACAGGATCACAAGATGTTAGGGGTTGGAAGGGACCCAAAGAGATCATCGAGTCCAACCCCCCTGCCAGAGCAGGACAATACTATCTAACACAGACCACAGAGGAACACATCCAGACAGGCCTTGAAAGTCTCCAGAGAAGGAGACTCCACAACCTCTCTGGGGAGCCTGTTCCAGTGCTCTGTGACCCTTACAACAAAGAATTTTCCCCTTGTGTCGAGGCAGAACCTCTTTTGCTGCAATTTACACCCATTGCTCCTTGTCCTGTCCCAGACAGCAAGTGAGTAGAGCCTGTCCCCCAGCTCCTGGCAGCCTTCAGATAGATATTTATAAACATTTATCAAAGTCATCTCTTTTCCAGAATAAAAAGTCCCAAGTTTCTCAGCCTCTCCTCATAAGCCATGCCCTCCTGTCCCCTAATCATCCTCGTAGTGCTCCGCTGCTCTCTCCAGCAGATCCCTGTCCCTCTCAAACTGGGGAGCCTGAAACTGAACACAGTATTTAAGATGGAGTCTTACCAGGGCAGAGTAGAGGGGGAGGAGAACCTCCCTTGATCTGCTGGACACACTCCTCCTAATACAGCCCAGGATCCCATTGGCCTTCTTGGCCACAAGGGCACATTGCTGTGCCATGGTTAACTTGTTATCCACCAGGACCCCCAGGTCCCTCTCCACAGAGCTGCTTTCCAGTAGATCACCTCCCAGCCTGTACTGGTGGAGTTTATTATTCTTCCTCAGATGCAGGACTCTGCACTTGTCCTTGCTGAACACAGTAATGCCAAGCATTACTATTCCACATATTTTCTGCACTCCTTCCCCATCCTATCTCGCTCCCTCTCCTCCATGTAGCATCAGCTAACACAAGTCTAGGTAACAGGCAGATTAAAAACCTTTTTTGTTGCTCTCTGCGTTAGTAGATGGCAGTGACAGAACTGCTGAACTGAAAGCAGCACTTGTGCAGGGTGTACGTAGGAATGCACATAAATGTGACTGGGATGTTCATCTACAAAATAACAGCAGGTCTGAGGCAAGGAATTTGCAGTTTAAATAAACAATGGCTACAGAAAAGATTTTCAAGTATATCTGTTGCAATGTGTTAGGATTGGCCAGTTTGGATATAAAAAGTTCTCCCATTGATTGAGACAAAGACAGGACCAAAGTCAGAGCAACCAAGTCAGCCTAGCAGCACAGGGCAACAAAGGCTCCCCTCTGCAGAGACTACATAGGTAGCTGCCACATAACCGCTGGTCAGCTCAGCCACAACCACCCTCTCTTCCAACTTACCATGCATGTTTGCTCTTGACTGTGTCTGCAATTCCCCACTGTTATAAGCCAATAAGCTAAGAGAAGGACAAAGATAAAACCTGATCATGGAGAAGAGGGAAGTGCTTGACAAACTTCTATCATATGTATAAAACTAAACCGACCTCTTTCCTGTGGGGGTGTGAAAGACAAGCACTGTGGCCACTACTGACAACTGCAGAACTTCTTCAGTTAGTGTTCCTGTCAATGTTTCACCAAGGTTTCTGCTATTCCCTGGGAAATCTCTGCTCATCCAAGGCACAAGAAATACAGGAGTTCTGTGTTACAGGTTAAGCCCACTGGGGCTGGGGAGCGGTCTGGAAACTTGAGCCCAGGTGCCTCCTGGCCCCTCCTGGGGGCATGGTCTGGAAACCTGAGGGAGGCTCCTCCAGGTCAAAGTTTAGTCCACTCCCAATTCCTGTCTACAACCCGATATAAGAGGCAGATGAAGCTCCTGTTCTCTCTCTGTCTCCCGTCTTCACCTCACCAATACCTCTTTGCTGCAGCTGCTCCTGCCTAGCCACATGGCCAGCCAACCCTGCTACCTTCCTCCATTTTCAAGGGCAATCCATCTCCATCCAGATGATCCATTGCCATTCAATCTGGTTTTATACATTTATTTGTATCTGTTTTCCTTCCCTTACACCTTTGTCACTCCTCTTTACCTTAAATACCTTTTATTTATTGTTAAAGTTTTCTTTTTAACTTCCAAATTGGTGCAAGACTGTTTTATTTTGGGTGTTTTACCTCTTTCACTCTTTCTACCTAGTTTCTTTCAAAGTGGGGGAAAGGGAAGGCAGCCTATTTTTTTTTTGTTGTGTTGGGGTTTTGGTCTCTGGAAAGCTCTGAACCGGAACATACTGAAATGCAAACACTGAGTACTCAGCCAGGCTCCAGGTCAGAGGTATGGTGCTACCACACTGGGCTTGGCAGGCTACCCATATGCCACAGTAGGTGATTCATGAAAACTCTGCTGAGACCTCAAATTGAAAAGAGTTTTCTTATCAAACAAACATTGATTACTAATCCAGAAGGAACCCTGCCAACTTCCTAGTGTCCTGCTTTCTGAGGAATCATCCTGAAAAGTCACCCATCAGTTCACTAAAACACAAGACAACATATTGTCCACTCATGGAAAATGTCTGAAGAGCAACTCCACAATAAGCTTTACACAGGAATGTGAAGGCTTGTTGCCCAAGAAAGGAGAAAGCCTTGAGGATGACTGGGGTACTTGAGCATCTCCCTTATGGAGAGAATAGAATAGAATAGAATAGAATAGAATAGAATAGAATAGAATAGAATAGAATAGAATAGAATCAACCAGGTTGGAAGAGACCTCCAAATCATCCAGTCCAACCTATCACCCAGCCCTATCAGTCAACCAGACCATGGCACTAAGTGCCCCATCCAGTCTTTTCTTGAAGACCCCCAGGGACGGTGACTCCACCACCTCCCTGGGCAGCCCATTCCAATGCCGATCACTCTCTCTGTGAAGAACTTCCTCCTAACATCCAACCTATATCTCCCTCGGCACAACTTGAGACTGTGTCCCCTTGTTCTGTTGCTGGTTGCCTGGCAGAAGAGACCAACCCCTACCTGGCTACAACCTCCCTTCAGGTAGTTGTAGACAGCAATGAGGTCACCCCTGAGCCTCCTCTTCTCCAGGAAGAGACAGAGAGACCTGGGGCTGTTCTGTCTGGAGGAGAGAAGATTGAGAGAAGATCTGATGAATGTCTACAAATGTTGGACTGGATGATCCTGGAAGTCTCTTCCAACCTGGTTGATTCTATGATTCTATGAAATATCTGAGGGGTGGGTGTCAGGTGGATGAGGCCAATCTCTTTTTGGTGCTGTGCAGCAATAAGACAAGGGGAAACAGCTACAAACTGGAACAGAGAAGATTTCACTCAACACAAGGAGAAACTTCTTTACAGGAAGGGTGACAGAGCCCTGGAACAGGCTGCCCAGAGAGGTTGTGGAGTCTCCTTCTCTGGAGACTTTCAAAACCCACCTGGATGCATTCCTCTGTGAACTACCCTGGGTGATCCTGCTTTGGCAGGAGGCTTGGACTCTATAATCTCTGGAGGTGCCTTCCACCCTCTAATGCCTTGTGATTCTGTGGTTCTGTGATTATCAGAATTACTGTAGATGGTGTTCACAGCATGGCCTTTGCCAACTGTAAACCACAGTTCAGTGTGGTGAAGAATTCCAGCTCTGATACTATGCTGATGAGCAGTGCCTGAAATGTACACAAAAGGACAAGAGGCCAAAACACAGTCACTCAGTGGGAATTCAGAGATTACATTAGATGATACTACTAACCCATTAAGGCTGGGGGATACAGTTGCATGAGTCTGTGATTAGAAGCTTTTTCTTTAATTCACAGTCAGGTGGATGAATTGAAAGACTTTGAATGGCATTATCTCAGTTTATCATAGATAACCAGAAACTGGCTGATTCCTTCTTTAAGCATATATGGTCTCATCAGAGCTTTTCCTCTAGAAATTACATACTTTGGTTTAAAGTCTTAAAATGACAACAGTGAGCTCATGTCTGCATTGTTTTCCTACATGACCCCTTGCTCTCTGATAAAAATTACTGTCTCTTAATCTCAGAAAAAAAAACCAGCTTGTTTAATTTCTTCTTCAAACAAAACATGGGTTTGCTCTATATTCTGACCTTTAAGCTGCTAAGTTCTCTGGGGTTTTGGGGGGGGGTGGTGTTTGTTTTTTTTTCTTGAAAGAAGAGCAAATGTTTTACTTCTTCGTTTGGGAAAGGCTGAAAGAATTACCAAAATCTCATCCCACTGAGACCACATTTTCTGGAAATTTGCTAAACAAATGCATTCTGGATATTTTCCATTGCTTACTGCAATTCTTTCTGTCCAAAGCAGGTGTCAAAACAGCATAAAGCCATAAAGAACATGCATAGCCATTTCTGATCCGTCCTTCCTCTGCCAAGGTAAATTTGGAGGCTCACTGAGCTCATCACAGAAAGAATCTTCCTCCTTAGAGATGGTATTCCCAGTAGGTGCTTGGAATTAGCATCCTCACAAATCATAGAAGCAGCTATGTCAAAAGTAGGTGAGTAAACCAATCACAGAATCACAGAATTAACCAGGTTGGAAAAGACCTTTGAGATCATCAAGTCCAACCTAACACCCAACACCTTTGCAAGCAGTTGAGAAGGAGTTAGCCCACTATCTAATCAACTAAACCACGGCACCAAGTACCTCATCCAGTCTCCTTTCAAACACTTCCAGAGGCAGGGACTTCACCACCTCCCTGGGCAGCCCAATCCAATGCCAATCACTCTCTCTCTGATGAACGTCTTCCTAACATTCAGCCTAAACCTCCCCAGGTGCAGCTTGAGACTGTGTCCTCTTGTTCTGTTACTGGATGCTTGGGAGAAGAGACTAACCCTTGCCTAGCTGCGATCTCCTTTCAGGTAGTTGTAGAGAGCATTGAGGTCTCTCCTGAGCCTCCTCTTCTCAAAGCTGAACACCCACAGCTCCCTCAGCTGCTCCTTGAAGGGCTGTGCTCCAGCCTCCTCACCAGCCTTGGTGCCCTCTCTGGACACATTCAAGCACCTCAACATCTTCCTTAAACTGAGGGCCCCAGAACTGGACACAGTACTCAAGGTGTGGCCTAACCAGTGCTGAGTACAGGGGCAGAATGACTTCCCTGGTCCCACTGGCCACACTATTCCTGATACAAGCCAGGATGCTGTTGGCCTTCTTGGCCACCTGGGCACACTGCTGGCTCCTGCTCAGT
>WAAF01020012.1:37197-83675 GCA_013400475.1 Tricholaema leucomelas
GGTCTGGGAATGTCAGGACGAGGGGGAATGGGTTTAAGCTGGAGGAGGGGAGATTTAGACTGGATGTTAGGAGGAAGTTCTTTACAGTGAGGGTGGTGAGACACTGGAACAGGTTGCCCAGGGAGGTTGTGGATGCTTCCTCCCTGGAGGCGTTTAAAGCCAGGCTGGATGAGGCCTTGGGCAACCTGCTCTAGTGGGAGGTGTCCCTGCCTATGACAGGGGGTTGGAGCTGGATGATCCTTGAGGTCCCTTCCAATCTAAACCAGTCTATGATTCTATGATTCTATGAATAAATTTACCAGAGCAGCTCAGACAACTTAGAAGCAAATGAGCCATATATTTACAGCAAGCTAAATTTACAAGCATACAAGACAATACATATGTACCAAAATATCTTGACAAATATTTACAATTTAGAAATAACCCAAGGATCCTCACAGGGATCCCCCAGAATTGTCTTCAAACCCTCTAGGCAAAACCCAGAAGGGTTCCCTGCGACTGGACCTACTCCCTTCTCCCTATCCTGCTACCTCCCAGGTTTGTATAAGCAAGAAGGCTGGGACAGAGATAAGGGAAGCAGTGTGAAGCAGAAAAGCTGCAAGGAGACCAAAGCCAAGGACAGAAAAAAGAAAGACTTGTTTATACACTGGCTTTTTATCCCAATTGGCAAACAAATGGAATAATACATATTTATCTTTGTTACTGTTTTCACATCCAACAGCCAATTATTTACCTTTTTAACCTTTTTGTAAATTCAATGTCTCTGGAAAGTTCCTAGTCCTTGTTTACAGTTAGACACAAAAACTAAGCTAAGCCTTAAACCAGCAACACAACCCCAAACAATCCTGTTACAATGTGAGAGTTCAGGACCCCTCTGGTCTTTGTCCTCTACCCCAGCTGTCCTTTTAATCTTTGGACACCTCTGCTTTGGCACTTGCTATCCATGAAGTTCAGCTAAGTTGTTTGCTCTCAATTTCCTGCGAAAGCTCTGCTGCAGGACAAGTCACAGTACTAAATTTCAGCTCAGTTAAAGTGATCCAGGTTTTAAACAACTGAAATTGGGATTTTCGAGCTGAGGCCTCAACTATTATTAATTAATATGAAAAGGACCCAGTTACACCTCTACCACCTTCAAAAAAGTCAAACCACAGGGGGGAGGGAGGGAATGTTAAGACTAAAATCACAGAGTGGGTTGGGTTGGAAGTGACCTTGAAACTCATTTGGTTCTAACCCCCTGCCATGGGCAGGGACACCTCCCACCAGACCAGCAGAATAGGCTATCAACAAGTCATGGTGGTGTGCTGGTTTGAGGCTAATTGGAATATTTTAATGAGAAAAAATAGATTATAGGATGTGAAAATTAACGAATGGTGATGCTTACTTCACTCATAGGCTTGGTGAGATGTATAAAAGCAAGGACACAAACATAGATAAGCCAGAGTCTCTATCTGTCAGAGTTGCTGTCTGTGTTTTTCTCCCTGGGCTTCTGCTGTTCTGCCTGGATCCATGTAACCCAGATAACCATTCTGCTTCTAACTGTCCTTGCCAATCCTTGCAACTCACCTTGCACATAAGGCAGAGTCTGGGATCAGGTAGAGGGGTGGAAAGAAAGTGGAAGTGTGGTTGGGAGCCCCTCCTGGGGACCCTGATTTCTGGGAGGGCTGTTGTGTTTCTGTATTACTTTCAACTCATATATTTCTGTAGATATCTGTAGATATTTGTGTATATTGTACATATAGATGCTTGTAAATGGTGCTAAGATGTAAATATAGCTCCATTCCTTAACTTACATCCAGCTGAGTCTAGTCTGGGTGATTTTGTAAGAGTGGGGGGGTGGGGGGTGGGTAACTACCAAACCATCACAGGTGGGCAACTACCAAACCATCACAGGTGGGCACCCCTCAAACTCAGACCAATTTTCCTACTTAGTAGATCACTTCTTCCTTCATGCTGCCTTCACAGAACATGGTATAAGATGCATAGTTCAGTCTTACCTTGATATTTGGTTCAGAGAATTGGTTGAGGAATTGTAAAATGCAGTAATCAGCTTCCACACAGAAAAAGCAATTTCTCCTTCTCCTCTAACTTGGTGCAACACTATCTTCTCAGACACTGTGGGACGTTCAGCTATCCTAGATCAACTCAGTATGGAAAGCAGATGTTAGAAATCATCATATTATTTACTCCTTACTGCTACTAGCTTCAAAATACATTCCAAAGTCCAGGCTCTTACAGTCTCCTTTGCCTTCAGACTGATACACAAGCAAACACAGAAAGAGAAATCAAGCAGTTCTGCTCACTCTGCTTAAGAAGATAGGAACAACAGTACTTTGCTCCAGGAGTTTGTATCTGAGCAAGCATTGCCTAGACAACAGGATAGCTACAAATGTACAACTAGTGATTTCCCACCTTTTAGGGTCCAAAAGCATCAGCTGCCCCGATCAAGCACTGACACTCTACTTAGCCACTCTTTCACCCAGGATCGTTTTTGCAGCTTAGAGACTGTTCTGTGATCTTAATTATCATCCAAAAGGCAAAAAATTTATGTCAAAGGCAAAGAAGTTAAACCACATTTATGCTCATTGAAAGCCACTGAAGCAAATACAACTTCACCAAAAATTAATCTAACCCAAGCCACTGGTTGTGAATTCAGACAGGATGTTCAGAGGCTGAAACAGATTTTGATCAAAGAACTTGTCAAGAGGTCAATGAGCAGCATCAGGAGTTACAATACCCTAGTTACAACCCTGTTTGATTGTCACATGGAAACAGAAAATGGTAGGGGTTGGAAGAGACTTCCAGAGATTGCTCATCAAAAAAATAAAGCTATCTTCTGGCTTGATTCACAGAGTAACAGAATTATGGAGACTGGAATACATCTCTGAGATCACCGAGTCCAGCCTATGACCTAATGCCACCACATCTACCAGGCCATGTCACTAAGTGCCATGTCCAACCTTTCCTTAAACACCTCCAGGGACGACAACTCCACCATCTCCCTGGGCAGTCCATTCGAGTCTAACTCCCCTTTCCATGAGGAAGTGCCATCTGACATCTAACCTAAACCTCTCCTGGTTTAGCTTCAGGCCATGTCCTCTTGTCTTCTCACAAGTTGCCTGGTAGAAGAGCCTGACCCCAGCCCTATACAACTTCCCATCAGGTAGTTGTAGACAGTGATAAGGTCCCTCCTGAGTCTCCTGTTCTCCAGGCTAAACAACCCCAGATCCATCAGCCTCTCCTCATAAGACTTTCTCTCCAGTCCCTTCATTAGTACTGTCACTCTCCATAACCTTTCCAGGCATCCAGTTTTTGTGACAGGATCCAAGGGGATGGCCAGTATTACTCCATACAAATACCTCCCTCACAGGATTTCCCTTCCATCTCCTGCTGGTAATGCTGGTTTAGATTTGGGAAACATTCTCTTGAGAAACATTTTTCCCCAAGAAAAACATAAAATGGTCCATTTTCCCTAGGAAAATCCATTTAGTGCCATGGTTTAGTTACATGGTTTAGTTACACCTTGAGTACTGTGTCCAGTTCTGGGCTCCTCAATTCAAGAGAGATGTTGAGGTGCTGGAACGTGTCCAGAGAAGGGCAACAAGGCTGGTGAGGGGCCTGGAACACAAACCCTATGAGGAGAGGCTGAGGGAGCTGGGGGGTGTTTAGCTTGGAGAAGAGGAGGCTCAGGAGTGACCTCACTGCTGTCTACAACTACCTGAAGGGAGGCTGTAGCCAGGTGGGGGTTGGTCTCTTCTGCCAGGCAACCAGCAACAGGACAAGGGGACACAGTCTCAAGTTGTGCCAGGGGAAGTCTAGGCTGGATGTTAGGAGGAAGTTCTTGCCAGAGAGAGTGATTGGCATTGGAATGGGCTGCCCAGGGAGGTGGTGGAGTCACCGTCCCTGGAGGTGTTGAAGTAAAGCCTGGATGAGGCACTTGGTGTCATGGTCTAGTTGACTGGGTAAGGCTGGGCGCTAGGTTGGACTGGATGATCTTGGAGGTCTCTTCCAACCTGGTTGATTCTATTCTTATTCTAATTGAAAGTATTAGGTGATAGGTTGGACTCGATGATCTCAAACCTGGTTAATTCTGTGATTCTGTGTTGGGTTTTTTTGCCTCCTATTTTTTCTTTCTAGAAAGCTGAAGTGCCACATTTCTGGTTAGATTCTCCAAGGCAATAAAATGGCAATTTCTTGAGGCACTTTTATTCTGGGGCAATTTAGTATCCAGGTACATTAAATTAAAAGATCTTGATGAAACACCAGAGCTGTCATCCAAGCGCTTCACTTGTTCAGCTTTGTGAGCAAACCAAAGCTCCCACAGTGCATCACAGCCTCCTCTCCAGTAGCACCAGCATGAGACTTGCCAGGAATTGCTTCCAAATGCAGATTCCCATACACTGCGTCCTTTAGAGCACTCTGAAGCCATTTAAGAGAGAAGTACTGGAAGACCACAACATGCTGACATCTTCCTTGACAGCAAGGCCAGTAACAAGGCAATTTTCAAGTGACAAATAGGAGGAGTAAACACAAATTGTTTATTCCTAGTGCAGGACAAAAAATGGCATCTTTAAACATTCACATTTTCCATAGGAGGGGATTAGGTGTTTTTGTTTGCTTGAGTGTTGGTTTTGTTTTTAATGCAGTCCTACCTTTTGGACCTACAGCAAGAATCATCTTCCTTGTTCAGTGAAATTCTGCCTTCTCTAACATGCAAGAGACACCAACAGAGTCATCCTCTGGGAATGCACAGTCTAGCAAGCCAAGGCCTGTCCTCAGAGATACACTTACCAAAACAAAGCATCTATTTGCCTTGGATGAGGAAAGCAACAGCAGTGACTTGTGCCTAAAAGATCCCTCTGGCAGGGGGGTTGGACTCGATGATCTCCTTGGGTCCCTTCCAGCCCCTAACATCCTGTGATCCTGTGAATGGTAGGAATGATTCTATCTGCTCCCTTTGTTGTTGAATTTCATAGAAGTTGTATCAGGGAGAGGTGCAGTCCTTTCCACAAGGCAGATGAGGTGGCCCAGCTCACACAGGGCAAAGGGGTACGATCATCGAGTCCAGCCCCCGTGCCATAGCAGGACAATACTATATAACACAGATCACAGAGGAACACATCCAGACAGGCCTTCAAAGTCTCCAAAGAAGGAGACCCCACAACCTCCCTGGGAAGCCTATTCCAGTGCTCTCTAACCCTTACAGTAAAGAATTTCCCCTTGTGTTGAGGCAGAACCGCTTTTGCTGCAATTTACTCCCATTGCTCCTTGTCCTATCCCAGGGAGCAAGTGAGCAGAGCCTGTCCCCCCACTCCTGGCAGCCTTCAGATACTTATAAACATTTATCAAATCCCCTCTAAGTCTTCTCTTCTCCAGACTAAAAAGCCCCAGGTCCCTCAGCCTCTCCTCATAAGTCATGCCCTCCTGTCCCCTAATCATCCTCATAGCCCTCTGCTGGACCCTCTCCAGCAGATCCCCTCTTAAACTGGGGAGCCCAAAACTGAACACAGAATTCAAGATGAGGTCTCACGAGGGCAGAGTAGAGGAGGAGGAGAACCTCCCTTGATCTGCTGGACACACTCCTCCTAATACAGCCCAGGATCCCATTGGCCTTCTTGGCCACAAGGGCACATTGCTGTGCCATGGTTAACTTGTTAGCCACCAGGACCCCCAGGTCCCTCTCCACAGAGCTGCTTTCCAGTAGATCACCTCCCAGCCTGTACTGGTGGAGTTTGTTTGTTCCTCCCCAGATGCAAGACTCTGCACTTGTCCTTGTTGAACTTCATCTGGTTCCTCTGTGCCCAGCTCTCCAGTCTGTCCAGGTCTCACTGGATGGCCACACAGCCCTCAGCTGTATCAGCCAAGCCCCCCAGCTTGGTGTCATCAGCAAACTTGCTGAGCAGACACTCTGTGCCCTCATCAATGTCATTGATATTGGTCACACATAAAAGAGGGCTCAGTGAGTATGTTTGCTGCAAAAGAGCTTTGAGGCCAGTCTGATTTAATTTCTTTCATACCACTACTCCTTTAGTTTGGTAGTGGACACAACACAGGCTTCTCAGCTCCTGGTTCCGTAAGTCACCTCTACAAATGGAAGAAGATAGCTTTTTTTACAGTGTGGTTGGAAAGCATAAGTCAGAACAAAAGAATGCAAGTCAAATATGTTCTAAATTGCAGGGGTGGAGGCAGATTAACACTCAAGTACAAGGTCAAGTAATTTATGGAAGGTCAGATTCTGTGTAGAGTGAATCAGCACAGCTCTGTGTCCTTCAAGAGCAAATTGAGCATCACCACCTGGCAGATCATAAAGGTCTTTTTCTAGCTGAAACGATTCTATGATTCTATGACCAGAGAACATACATCATTTCTTTCTGAGAAGGGCACTACTGTGGATGAATTTCTTGCTAGCAGAGGACACAACTTGATAAACATGAGCAACTCATGCTAAGAACTGTCCTTGGGCTGCCTTGGGCTCAGGAAACCAAGCTGTAAACAATGAGCACCCCACACACAGCTGCAGTGGGCTGAGTTAGCCAGCCCCAGAGGTTGATCCTCAGAATGTTATGGTTAAATCAGCCTATGTATGCCTGCACCCTCCACAGGCACCAATCTTAGTTGTGCACACCTCTTCTAAGAAAGCATATAAGTCACTATATCACGGAAATAAAGTTGGAGAATGACCACCTAATCACATTGGTGAACAAAGAGTCATTTTATCCCAGGGGCTCCCCCAGCACACTGTCATCCCAGGGAAAGGACAGCATGTAAGTAGAGGAAATCTGGATTCCTTCGCAGGTGTAACCACTAAAATTTTAGGAGCCTTCCTTTTCCTTCCCGCTCCTCTCAACCTGCTCACATACACCCTGTGCAAGCCATGCATGAAGATAACAACTCTGAATTCCTCTGACAGAAATTTCTGCAAAGCCCGAGGCATTAAGAAAGTTGCAAGCTGATCAGTGGGTACTTTGAAACAAACTAGAACATAGAAGGTTTCAGCTTAACATGAGGAAAAACTTCTTTACAGTGAGGTTGACAAAGCACTGGAGAAGGCTGCCCAGAGAAGTTGTGGAGTCTCCTTCTGTGGAGACTTTCAAAATCCACCTGGATGCATTCCTGTGCAAACTACCCTGGATGATCCTGCTTTGGCAGGGGGTTGGACTCGATGTCTGGAGGTCCCTTCCAACCTCTAAGGTTCTGTGATTCTATAATTCCTACTAACAGCAACTGTTAGAAAGGGTCTCGTGGTTTAATCTGCAGAGTTACTCACCGCTTTACCCAGTTACTCTCATCTGAGATCCTCTGCTTCTGGATCTCTGTGTTCATGCTGCATGCCCGGTGCTATAAAGTAGAACTGGGCTCAGGCTGGACAGCTCTTTTTCCCCAGAAGCCTGCCTGCTACTGCATGTGCAAGATTGTTGTCTTAATCTTTTATTGACCTTTATAGGTAAAGCTTGTGTAACCTTTACTATTATTGCACAATAGAAAGTGCCTGCACAGAAAAGGAGGTACACGGTGGTCAAACGTCATCTCCCAAGAAATCAAGACTGTCACAGTATCACAGTCTCACAGTATCACCAAGGTTGGAAGAGACCTCATAGATCATCAAGTCCAAGCCGTTACCACAGAGCTCAAGGCTAGACCATGGCACCAAGTGCCACGTCCAATCCTGCCTTGAACAGCTCCAGGGACGGCGACTCCACCACCTCCCTGGGCAGCCCATTCCAGTAGCCAATGACTCTCTCAGGGAAGAACTTTCTCCTCACCTCAAGCCTAAATTTCCCCTGGCGTAGCTTGAGGCTGTGTCCTCTTGTTCTGGTGCTGGCTGCCTGAGAGAAGAGAGCAACCTCCTCCTGGCTACAACCACCCCTCAGGTAGTTGTAGACAGCAATAAGGTCTCCCCTGAGCCTCCTCTTCTCCAGGCTAAACAATCCCAGCTCCCTCAGCCTCTCCTCGTAGGGCTGTGCTCGAGGCCTCTCACCAGCCTCGTTGCCCTTCTCTGGACACGCTCAAGCATCTCAATGTCCCTCTTAAACTGGGGGGCCCAGAACTGGACACAGTACTCAAGGTGTGGTCTAACACAATGTCACTGTCCAACACAATGTCACTGTCCAACACAAGACTTTCTAATTTTACATAAAGACACTCACAGTGGTCTTTATCCAGGACAGCTACTCTATCTAGCCTCCTTCTGATAGTGGCAAAAAGTGGATTTATCAGGAAGAATATTAAAAAAGCGTGTGCATATCATGGGGATGCAGCTTTATACCTCCTGGCAAGCAAAATTCTCTGACTTCCTCAGCAGAAGGCTTTAACAGTAACTCACAGATCTACTTTCTACAAATGTAACTAACCCCTACAACCAGATTCACAGAATCACAGAAACACTCAGGTTGGAAATGCCCCTCAGGATCACCAAGTCCAACCAATATCCCTACTTTACAAGCTTCACCCTAAACCATATCCCCAAGCACCACAGCCAAACAACTTTTAAACACATCCAGAGTTGGTGATTCAACCACCTCCCTGGGCAGCCCATTCTGTCCCTGAAACAAAAATGTTCCTAGTATTTAGGCTAAACCTACCCAGTTGCAGCTTGAGGCCATTCCCTCTCGTTGTATCACTAATTACCTCTGAGAAGAGACCAGCACCAACCTCTCCACAATGTCCTTTCGGGTAGCTGTAGACAGCAGTGAGGTCTCCTCTCAGTCTCCTCTTTTTCATACTAACCATCCCCAGCTCCTCCAGTTGCTCCTCATAAGATTTATTCTCCAGGTCCTTCCCCAGCTTGATTGTCCTCCTTTGCGCTTGCTCCAGCACCTCTACATCCCTCTTGTATTGTGGTGCCCAAAACTGAACACAATACTCGAGGTGTAGCCTCACCAGAGCCAAGTACAAGGGAACAATCACCTCCCTATTTCTACTGGACACAGCATTTCTAATACAAGCCAGGATACAACTGGCTTTCTTTGCTGCCTGGGCACACTGCTTGCTCATACTGAGTTGCTTGTCCTAGTCTCTAAAACACCCTGTACCAATTCGATGCCCTTGGGTTGTGTGCCGTGAAAGCAGCTCCTTCCACTGGCCTACCCTCTGCTCAACAGCTGCACCGTACACTCCTGCACTTGTACTATGAGCAATCACGAGTGAAACATACTTAACTCCTCTGTGACTCAGCCTCCACAACTGCGTTTCTCAACAAAAGCTTTGTGTAGCCACCTAATGTATGAAAGCTCATTATCGCAGTTGCCCATCTCTGCCTTTCCTATACGTCTGCTGTGAGGTTTCTCAGGTCACCAGGCTGGAACAGCCACCAGCACTGCAGTTTTGGGTGTGTCAATGGTTAACCATCCTGCGGGAGTGGTCTTGGCCCTGACCCCAGGTGGTCCTGACCCCTCCTTTGGAGGTGGGTCCAAAGACTAAGAGGTGTGGTGGTTAGCCCACTCCCACGTCCTGTCTAAGACCCCGTGAAAAAAGAGGAGGAATTCCCCCTCTCCGTCTCTCCCCCTCTCCACCAAATCTGGTTGTGTATATATACACATATTGTACCTTGTTTTCCCTTCCCTATACCTTTTGTAACTTCTCTGTCTCGTGTACCTTTTATTTATTGTTAAACTTTTCTTTTAACTTCCAAATCGAAGCGATTACCTTCCTTCTTTCTACATCTAATTCCTTTTCTTTGGTAGAGGAGGGGGAAGAGGGACAGGCATCTTACTAAATTGTTAATGGTTGTCTTATCTTAGTCTATGGGAAGTTTAAATTAGAACCGAGGCAGGGTGCAACATGGGTTTGTGTCTGTTTGTTTGCCTTTTCTACTCCCATTAAGAGCTTTTCAGCCAGCCGTCTGCAAGGATGCCAAAAGCCTTCCAGAGAGGCAGGAGCTGTTTGCATTGTCAGCATGTACCCCTAGGGCAAGCTCTTCTGTCCCACACACATTGCTTCGCGGTGATCAGTAACGCGTTTCACCGCAAAGCTCCGTGCGATCCTCTGGCAGCCTATCTGCTAATGGGCGCTAAGCTCTGCAAATATTCGGGGATTTTTCTTACTGGTTTTCAAGGGAAATGCTTTTAAAACCACAGGTTTGCTAACAGCCAACAGCGGTAGTGGTGGAATCCTCTCTAAATTATTTCATGATTGCACTATTAGCAAACTTCCTTTCATTCACGCTTTCAGAAAGCACAAAGGTAAGCAGTTACAGCAACAGCTAAGGAATAAACATCCCGACTACAGTGCAGCCCTCACCTAAAAGATTCTCACCTCTCCTCTTTGTTGGGGGAATGATTTCTTTTTTTGACTGAGGCATGGTACCTCCTGCTCCTTCGAACCAGACTTCCAGGATTTTAAGCTCTACCTTCTGGAGTCATAGAATCATGGAATGGTTTAGGTTGGAAGGGACCTCAAGGATCATCCAGCTCCAAACCCCTGCCATAGGCAGGGACACCTCCCACTAGAGCAGGCTGCTCAAGGCCTCATCCAGCCTGGCCTTAAACACCTCCAGGGAGGAAGCATCCACAACCTCCCTGGGCAACCTGTTCCAGTGTCTCACCACCCTCACTGTAAAGAACTTCCTCCTAATATCCAGTCTAAATCTCCCCTCCTCCAGCTTAAACCCATTCCCCCTCGTCCTGACATTCCCAGACCTTGTCAATAGTCCCTCCCCAGCCTTCCTGTAGGCTCCCTTCAGATACTGGAAAGCCACTCTAAGGTCTCCTTGAAGCCTTCTCTTCTCCAGGCTGAAGAGCCCCAACTCTCTCACTCACATTAGTAACGTAAGGACTGCAAAGTGTAATAAGCAAGCTTGGAAATCAGAGGTCCTCACTAGCATTCAAAAACTGACAGGAAACATCTAGCCCAAAATATATATCACCATCTTCCAACTACTCCTAATGACGGAATTCAGTCGTCTCTTGTCAGTGGTCTAAGGACAGGTTTACTGCTTCTTGAGTTACAGCTGGGAGATTCCCATCCACAGGAATGGGAATAGTAAAGTTATCCTACTCGTTCCAATGTCTCTAGGAGAAACAAAGCCTGACCTTGCCCCAGCAAGATCCTCTTGGCACTCTGACATCCTACTCTTTTCTAGTCACTCTCCTGTTGGTGTTTGCAAACCTCTGCTAGTAAGGAAGACCTTCAGGAAGACAGGTAGCAGCAAGCTAGGCAGTGTGCACACCCTCCTGCTTGTACTGTCATGCCAGCCGTGAGCATCCATTATTGTCTCCTGTGTAGCTAGAGATGCCCATTCCTGGAAAGCCAAATGGAATGCTTGGTCCACCAATGATGCTTTCTGGACAAGGCTAAGTCATGCTAATAAGTAGTGCCTGTGTAGCCATCATCACAAGACTGACAGGCTCACTTGTGTGCTCCAAGCCAATTTGCAGCTGACTTGCAGTGGGTCAGAGACTGACAGCTTGGTGACATGAGATGGGGAATGACACCAGCAGCATGCCTCTCTCATTACAGATGCTAGCAGCTAGGGATCAGCCAAAGCTCACAGCCCTGTTGTGGTATGCCTCTTTGCATGACAATTCTGGACCTGCTGCTCTCCCTCCCAGGGTGTCTGTATAATTCGGGCTGCAAATGAAGAGCAGCTAACAGAGACCCAGAGGTTTCCTCACCCAAGTAGGATAGCAGGTGAAAAAGATTTCTACCTTTAAAGAGCTGCTTTTTTTTAGCATCAAGAAGGCACTAGGAAGAAATCCCATCAGATGAAATCAACAAGGTACAAAACTCTTTGGGATATACTAGATTCCTTGCATTTATCACCAGTACTAGCAACACTGGGCAGCAGGTTTGACAGGCAGCAGAGTTCGTGCATGTTTAGGTTGAAGAACAACCAGCAAGCCCAGAGTCCTAAGCATCATCACACTGCTGCAATGTAACATCTGAAGAGTATTGGAAAATTAAACCCACAGAACAACTTGTCTTGCCTAGGGAATTGCAGATTGGAAGTGAATGTAAGATCTGAGTCCTTAAAAAAAAAGGCATTTGCCTTCTTGATGCTAAAAAAAGCAGCTGAGAAAATACGTTAGATTTCAGTCATTCCTGTTTCCTCTTCCACATATACAACCCAAGACACTACATTCCAGTCAGTATTGTTTCAGGAACCAGCATCACAGCCTGGTTTGGGTTGGAAGGGACCCTTAAAGGTCACCTAGGCCAATCCTCCTGCAGTGCCTCTGCAGATATCAGCTACTAGAACAGGTCACTCAAAGTCCCATCCAACCTGACCTGAAATTTTTCCAGGGATGGGGTATCTTTCATCAGTTTGGGTAACTTGTGCCAGTGTTTCACCACCCCTGTTATGAAAAAAAAGTTTCTTCCTTCTATTGGGTCTCAGCCTCCCCTCTTATAGTTTAAACCCATCACCCCTTGTTCTGTCACAACAGGCCCTGCTAAAAACTCTGTCTCCACCTTTCTTATAAGTCCTCTTTAAGTACTGAAAGACTGCAATAGGATCTCCCTGGAGCTTTCTCTAGGCGGAGTCCCAGTTTTCAACTTGGCCTCGTAGCAGCGGTGCTACAGCACGCTGATCATTTTTGTGTCCTCTGAACCCAAACAACAGGTCTCTATCTTTCCTGTGCTGAGGAGCCCAGAGGGAGACCCAGCACTGTAGATGGGGTCTCACCAAAGTTGGAGGGACAGAATCACCTCCCTCACCATGCTGACCATGCTGATTTTGATGTGGCCCAGGATGGAGTTGGCTTTCTGGGCTGTGAGTGCACATTGCTGGCTCATGTCCAGCTTCTCATCCACGTGTACTCCTAAGACCTCTGCAGGGCTGCTCTCAATACCTTAATTCCCCAGCCTGTATTGATACCAGGGATTGTCCCTACCCAGCTGCAGGACCTTCCACTTGACCCTCATGAGGGCCCACTTGTCAAGTGACTCACTCACCAAGTCCCAGAGGAACCGCAATTTAATTATCACTGTTATTTTTGGTGTCACCAAGAAACTGAATGTGTTGTAGAAGGATGTTAAGTCATAAATAGTTTAACAAAGACAATAAGCCAGAAAGCAGAAGGAAACTGTCTGTTTTGAAAGCCATTATCTTGCAAAGATCAAAATCATCAGCTCACTTTGGTTTAATAGTGACTTGTGTGTTGATTTTGGCAAAGCCATCAGTGTTTCACTTGTCATTACTATGACTTTTTAAGGCGCTTGCTTTTGGCTCAGCTCTGCCTGACTTGGGGAACTGCAGCAGCATCAAGCACAATCATGAGAGGAGCTCCAGCATCAATGCTGGCTGCAGCAGAACAGATCACCGCAGGAAATGTTTGCTCTGGCTACATATGAAAGCTCTGACAGCTTTAAGAGCAAAAGGTCAGTATATGTTGATCCATAACACCATGGCCACTGTGTGATTACCCTAACCACATACAGCCTGTCTACACAGAGCACACTCTTGGGATCTCCAAGCACTCTGAAATAACCAAGAGCTATTCACGGACAAAAATCAAGCAGCTGGAAAACTGAGCTCTGCTGGAAACCCTGCGAGCAATGCCAGAACACTCACTACAGCTTTAGCACCATTCTCTACTCAGCACTTTGCAGGAGGATCCCTAAGCAGGACAGTAATGAAAGGCAGCCACAACTCTGCCATGTGGGATGGAAGATCTTACCCAGAGCTCCCTAGCAGGTGGCTTGGCTGTACCCATCTTGAAGAAGTGTGAACCAAGGCCTCAATTCTCACTGGAACAGCACCACCAGCAGCTTACCCTTCTGCCAGAGGCACAGACAGGGCCATGAGTCTGTGTCAAGAAAGGACATGAACCACCACTTGCCATTTACAGGACACCTGGGCATGCTCCTGTGTGATCTGCCCTAAGCAGTCCTGCTTTGCAAGGGAGTTGGATACAGTGATCTCTGGAGGTCCACAGCATTTTATGAGTCAATAAAGTTAATACATATAGGTAAATAAAGGTACATTTGCACAAAAAGAAGATGCATTTACATGAACAAAGTATAGTTCAGAATATAGATACAGTGAAACAGCAGCTGCAATCATTGCCCAGTTAGAGGCAGAGCTGCCAGGTCTCACACCCCTCAGAGGGTGCCTAAGAAGTTAATGCATCTGTCAGGAGCAACTTCCAGAAAGCAAGGGATGGAAAACAATGTATTTCTTGGGCAAGAGGTGAAATAAAGACCTTCACCTGCATCTGGAGAGCAACTAGTTCCTCCTTCCCTTGCACAGCTCTTTGCCACCATCAGTTTAAATGGTAGGCTGCATATCTCACCCATTACAAGTCCTGGCCTGCTCTAGCCCTGGCACATCTCCAGACTAGTTTCTTCCTAGCACCAGCAGATACCTTCTTCCAGTGCTCTATTCTCAGCGCCACACAGGGAGTCATCACTCAGTGAACTTTGAACTGTGTTGGAAGAAGAGGCATCAGCAACATTGTGAATGGGACCACAAAGACACGGGCAAGCTGGCTCTTTCATCAGTTATTCCTGCTGCAAAAGCCCAAGAGACAGATTAAATCTATTAAAAACATCCATGGGTTTTGTGGGAGGAAAACAAATACCAGTGCACACTCTAATTCAAAATAAGCAATCTCCACACTGGGCTTGGACACGAGTCCAGGCTGTGTGCTAAGGCTTATAGTAATTTTTGGATTTCCTAAGTATGTTTTTGGGTCTACTGGGAGCTGTCTTGTAAGGATAGGGGCATCTCAATTGCAAGACTGGTGAGTGGAACAGTGTGACTGTGGCCTCAATCCAGCAAGAGCACTGCCCAGAGCAGGTCTAGGCAGTATGGGTGCCATTCCTCAGATGTAAGCCCCCTTCTCAGGGATAACACTGCTCAGATGCTGGCAGCTTTGTGATCATTTCAGTATCTTTGCATGGAGCCCAAGTTGGACTCCCATGTGCTATAAGCTGCATCACTCCAACTAAGCACTTCTGTTTCAGGCACAAATGTGTGGGAAGATACCACCCATCCATTGCCTACATCACCCACCCTCTGTGGTGCCTTTTCTGCTGGCTGTTGTTGGGAAACCAAGAGGCTGGTCGGTACACAGGGACCAGACTGCCCTCACACCTTGTCTACAGACAGCAACAATGGAAAAACTTGTCGAAGTTAAAGATTAAATGAGCTCCTTGTGCACAGGGTCCACCACAGATTCCCTCTATGAGTTACCCTACCCTATTGCTGCAAGCTGAACAGCACAGCACTAGCAGCCAAGGGCTAGTGCAGAGGAAGAGGCAGGGAGTGTGGCCCCTTTGTGGTTTGCTGAGGATGAGCAGCTCTGCAGAGCTCACTTGGGCACAAGCAGCAAAGATCTTGCACAAAGAGCGAGACCTTGGGGCAAGTGAAGGAGTTGCTCTTCCAGGAGCAGACACACATACACACCTGAGCTCAGGGCTACACTTCTCAGAACAGGATATAAGTTAAAATTAGTTTCAGCAACAGTTCAAGCTAAGAGAGATGTAAGAGGCTGTAGTGGTAACACAAGAGAGTGCCATAGCTAGTCACAGACTCATCTGTCAAAACCCTTTGTATTGCTGGTCCAAACTGTGTCCTTAATTAGAATTCCTCATTTATCATTTCCAGATAAGGATCCATCTGCCCTCCATGTTCTGTAAGTAAGTAATGTGGGTTACCAGCAAGTGCTGGTAATCCAAGTAATTCTTTCCCTTTGGCAGAAGAGGAACTCACAGAAGGCTTACAATAAATAAAGGTGACTGTTTAATTATCTTCTGATAAAGCCCAAGTTTCAGTGGGCTTCTTGGTTTAACATTAAAATCTTGCCCACTTCAATTTCTTTATTTCTAATAAGCTAAAGCCCAGGTGGCCAGGACAGCCAGTGGCATCCTGGCCTGCATCAGGAATGCTGTGGCCAGCAGGAGCAGGGAGGTCATTCTGCCCCTGTACTCTGCACTGGTTAGACCACACCTTGAGTACTGTGTTCAGTTCTGGGCCCCCCAGTTTAAGAGGGACATTGAGATGCTTGAGCGTGTCCAGAGAAGGGCAACGAGGCTGGTGAGAGGCCTCGAGCACAGCCCTACGAGGAGAGGCTGAGGGAGCTGGGGTTGTTTAGCCTGGAGAAGAGGAGGCTCAGGGCAGACCTTATTGCTGTCTGCAACTACCTGAGGGGTGGTTGTAGCCAGGAGGAGGTTGCTCTCTTCTCTCAGGCAGCCAGCACCAGAACAAGAGACACAGCCTCAAGCTACGCCAGGGGAAATTTAGTCTTGAGGTGAGGAGAAAGTTCTTCCCTGAGAGAGTCATTGGACACTGGAATGGGCTGCCCAGGGAGGTGGTGGAGTCGCCGTCGCTGGAGCTGTTCAAGGCAGGATTGGACGTGGCACTTGGTGCCATGGTCTAGCCTTGAGCTCTGTGGTAACGGCTTGGACTTGATGATCTGTGAGGTCTCTTCCAACTTTGGTAATACTGTGAGACTGTGATACTGTGATTAAAGGCAAGTCACAGGGAATTTCTGTCTTAGTGGTGCTATTGGAGCAGGGCTTTGATTTCATACCACGATGAGCTTATCATGTTGCATTGCCAGTTTATCTATACTTTGTTACTGTTTGACTGGTAGCAATAAAAATATCCTCTCTTCCCAAAAAAGTGAAAGCCTGAGCAATGCACACATTTTTGCTAAAGGAAGTCAGACCTGTTCAGACTTTCCTGTAGGAAAAAAAAATCAGCCTTTTCTGACACAAAGACTTCCTTGGACTCACTCTTCAGGAAGATTTTAACAACATGTGAGTTCTTAATGGAAAGTTAGTCTTTAAGTCAGGTGTCTGGATCATTCCAGTATCTAGATGGGGAAAACTCAAGGTCTAACATTAAACTTTGGCTTGTAAACATTCTTCCCAAACACACACATACATGCTGTTGAGTTACTGAGTTAACTACCTCACTCTAGATTCTGTTGAAGTTCCTATTAAATTCAAACACAGTGCTCCATCGAAGGGCCTATCCCAGTTCCTGCTGGCTCAAAACTGTATCAAGAAAGGAGAGTCTTAGTGACGTTCCCATAAAAAGAATTGTGTGAGTCAAAGTGAAATCCTAAACTTTCCAGTGGTTCTTTTAAAAACAGTGGCTTTAGGAGTAAGCTTGGTATTTGGCAGTTGTTACACACACAGAACTGCACTTAGAAACACAAAGAGCTCCTCCTGATTTTACTCACATGGAGGTGGGTTAGAATAACTTCAGTGAACTAAGGAAAGTTCCACCTCAGAAAGGAGCATGCAAGCAGAAAGAGAATAAACTCATCAAAGTTAAACTTCTGGGATTTCTGTTCAAAAGATGCTTCAGTGTGACCTATCCACCACTGAGCCATTGACATATGCCTGTATGGCTCCAGGCAAGAAATATCTCTTGTTGCTAAAACATAAACCCAGCTAATTTCTTTCCAGCATCGACCAAAACAGTAGTTTTCAACCTTTTCAAAGAGCAGTGCCACTTTCACACAAGGAAAAGCCAGGTCTACATAGCTACTGCTTGGTACTTCAATTGAAAGCAAGGACACCACTCCCAGTGGCTTCCCCCTTGTTTTGCCTGGTGGTACCTGAGTGTGGGAGGAAGAAATGAAGTTTTAATATCCACGAGCAGGAGTGAACAGTGCCTCCATAACCCCACATGCTATTCTTAATAGAAATTTTCCATGGTTTTTAATTCTAGCCAAGCTGCAACTGGTTCAGCTGCATCAAGAACCTTAGGGAAGATTACTTTAAGCCTTTGGTTCTGGGCCCAGGTTCAGTAGATGGCTTCCTGGCAAAAGTTATGTGACGCTATGCTGATGGGAACCAGATGCTCCTCTCTGCGAATGTTTCTGATGTTGCTGCTGGAAGTAGCAGTGCCTTGGCACGCTTTCCTTGCACTTGTTTTGCAGAAAAAGCATTTTGGTCTCTCATTCTGAATGCTGCCAACCACCAGGAGAAGTTTTACACCACTGCACAAATGCAGCAAGCTCACGGACCAACTCCTGAGCTCTGAAAAGCCATTAACTAGAGACCCCCTCAGATTACGATTCTATGGTTCTAAGTTCTTCACAGCAAGAGTGATTGGCATTGGAATGGGCTGCCCAGGGAGGTGGTGGAGTCACCATCCACAGTCTCACAGTATCACCAAGGTTGGAAGAGACCTCACAGATCATCAAGTCCAACCCTTTACCACAGAGCTCAAGGCTAGACCATGGCACCAAGTGCCACGTCCAACCTTGCCTTAAACAGCTCCAGGAACGGCGACTCCACCACCTCCCTGGGCAGCCCATTCCAGTGTCCAATGACTCTCTCAGTGAAGAACTTTCTCCTCACCTCGAGCCTAAACTTCCCCCGGCGCAGCCTGAGGCTGTGTCCTCTCGTTCTGGCGCTGGCCACCTGAGAGAAGAGAGCAACCTCCCCCTGGCCACAACCACCCCTCAGGTAGTTGTAGACAGCAATAAGGTCACCCCTGAGCCTCCTCTTCTCCAGGCTAAACAATCCCAGCTCCCTCAGCCTCTCCTCGTAGGGCTGTGCTCGAGGCCTCTCACCAGCCTCGTCGCCCTTCTCTGGACACGCTCAAGCATCTCAATGTCCCTTCTAAACTGGGGGGCCCAGAACTGAACACAGTACTCAAGGTGTGGTCTAACCAGTGCAGAGTACAGGGGCAGAATGACCTCCCTGCTCCTGCTGACCACACCATTCGTGATGCAGGCCAGGATGCCACTGGCTCTCTTGGCCACCTGGGCACACTGCTGGCTCATGTTCAGGCGGGTATCAATCAGCACCCCCAGATCCCTCTCTGTCTGGTTGCTCTCCAGCCACTCCGACCCCAGCCTGTATCTCTGCATGGGGTTGTTGTGGCCAAAGTGCAGCACCCTGCCCTTGGAGCTATTGAATGCCATCCCATTGGACTCTGCCCATCTGTCCAGGCGGTGGACATCCCTGGAAGTGTTCAAAAAAAGACTGGATGAGGCACTTAGTGCTATGGTTTAGTTAATCAGAAGGTGGTAGGTTGGACTCGATAATCCTAGAGGTCTTTTCCAACCTGGTTAATTCTGTGATTCTGTAAATGTGCTGGAGATGAGTACTACAGCAGGTACAACATGGGTGAGGAGAGGTACTCTCCATTCATAGGAACACACTCAGCTTGGTTGAGGCTGGGCCAGTGTGGAATGTAACAAACGTTCCAAGCCTAGGGCTAAAGCTGCAAAGTGACATAGGAAGAAGAAAGGTGTAGAAATCTACCATGTGCTCACTCTCTTTTAATGCTCTGCCACAGTCCTTTGCTTCAGGCCACTCTTTGAGCCAATACAGCCCTTCTTCACCTCACAATTTAGGGAAACAGGTCAAGGAAGCACACAGTTTTAGACGAGAGTGAGCAGATCCCTGGATTTGATGTACTGGCAAGCAAAACAGGTGCATAGTCTCTGTCCCCCGGGGTGCCCCACTCAGCTCAGGCTGCAGGAGCACAGCGCTGGGAGGAAGCAAAATTACCACACCCTGTGTGGTACCACAGCAGCAGATGCATCACATGGCAATGGTGTTATATTTAACTTCTAGCAGTGCTTGCTGACTTTCTGATCCTGCTAGACTGACCCAAACAAAATTGTCCAAACCCTTTTAGACTCTGGGGGGGTGGGAAAAGTGTTTTGTTTTGGTTTTCCCCTCCAGCAGATGTGACTCTTCCTATTTGCATTACACCACTATTAAAATATAGAAATGAAACAACTGCTGAATGGGAGTTAGCAATAAATTGAAAAGTATTCTGAGCCTGTATTGACAAATCCATGGACTTTTACTTCAAATAAGGACACAGACTTTGTCTTGGAGCATGGCTGCAGGAACAGAATGGAATAGAATAGAACAGAGTCAATCAGGTTGGAAGAGACCTCCAAGATCATCCAGTCCAACCTAGCACGCAGCCCTATCCAGTCATCTAGACCATAGCACTAAGTGCCTCATCCAGTCTTTTCCTGAACACTCCCAGGGACAGTGACTCCACCACCTCCCTGGGCAGCCCATTCCAATGCCAATCACTCTCTCTGGCAAGAACTTCCTCCTAACATCCAGCCTAGACTTACCCTGGCACAACTTGAGACTGTGTCCCCTTGTTCTGTTGCTGGTTGTCTGGGAGAAGAGACCAACCCTCACCTGCCTACAACCTCCCTTCAGGTAGTTGTAGACAGCAATGAGGTCTGCCCTGAGCCTCCTCTTCTCCAGGCTAAACAACCCCAGCTCCCTCAGCCTCTCCTCATAGGGTTTGTGTTCCAGGCCCCTCACCAGCTTTGTTGCCCTTCTCTGGACACGTTCCAGCACCTCAACATCTCTCTTGAGTTGAGGAGCCCAGAACTGGACACAGTACTCAAGGTGTGGCCTGACCAGTGTTGAGTACAGGGGAAGAATAACCTCCCTCGTCCTACTGGCCACACTGTTCCTGATACAGGCCAGGATGCCATTGGCCCTCTTGGCCACCTGGGCACACTGCTGGCTCATCTTCAGCCTACTATCCACCAGTACCCCCAGGTCCCTTTCCTCCTGGCTGCTCTCCAGCCACTCTGTCCCCAGCCTGTAGCGTTGCTTGGGGTTGTTGTGGCCAAAGTGCAGAACCCTGCACTTGGCCTTGTTAAATTTCATCCCATTGGCCTCTGCCCACCCATCCAGCCTGTCCAGGTCCCTCTGCAGGGCTCTCCTACCTTCCAACAGCTCAACACCTGCTCCTAGCTTGGTGTCATCTGCAAACTTAATGATGCTGGACTCAATCCCCTCATCCAGATCATCAATAAAGATACTGAACAGGACTGGGCCCAGCACTGATCCTTGGGGAACACCACTAGTGACTGGCTGCCAACTGGATGTGGCACCATTCACCACCACTCTCTGGGCTCGGCCTTCCAGCCAGCTCCTGACCCAGCACAGAGTGAATTTGTCCAAGCCACGAGCTGCCAGTTTAGCCAGGAGCTTGTTGAGGCAGACAGTGTCAAAGGCTTTGCTGAAGTCCAGGTAGACTACACCCATAGGAACATCAGTTCAGAGAAAGGCTGCATCAGCAACACATCACTCCAAGCATCAAGCACCACTTTTCCTTTCCAAATCTCTCTTTAGTTTTTAATTATGCCACCTTAAATCACTGTGAATATGTGCAGGGCTGCTTTCCTGAAACCAGTGCTCCCTTCAGCTCACTTGGCTTACCTTGCCTCAGCAAAATTGGGGTTGATAAGCACACACACACAGCTTGGAAAAGCCTAGTTTAAATCTCTGTGAAATTCTGTAGTTCCACCAGTTACAAATGCCTGCTTCCACACCAAACTAATCAACTCTGTGCCCACAAACTATCTACAAAGCTTGCATCAGCTTAACCAAGAGCTTGTCTGAGAGCACCAAACTGGAAGGCAGCTTATTGATCATCAAAGCCAACCCTGTTCTATTATGTGCCAGTCATGCAGACCCCTGGGAAAGGTTAGAGTCCTTGACACTTCTATTTCTAGGAGGAGGATATTCTAGATCATAATGGTTAGAAAACCTCCTAATTTGCAGCTCAGCTCCATGTATCACGGTTGTTTTCTCCTGAGAGCACTATAGAATCATAGAATGGTTTAGGTTGGAAGGGACCTCTAAGACCATCCAGTTCTTACCCCCTGCCATAGGCAGGGACACCTCCCACTAGAACAGGTTGCTCAGGGCCTCATCCAGCCTGGACTTGAACACCTCCAGGGAAGGAGCAGCCACAACCTCCCTGGGCAACCTGTGCCAGTGTCTCACCACCCTCACTGTGAAAAAACCCTTCCCTAACATCAGTTTGAATTTCCCCTCCGCCAGTTTAAACCCATTCCCCCTCGTCCTGTCATTACAAGACCTTGTAAATAGTCCCTCTCCAGCCTTCCTGTAGGACCCCTTCAGATACTGGAGGGCTACTCCAAAGTCTTGAAGCCTTCTCTTCTCCAGGCTGAAGAGCCCCAACTCTCTCAGCCTGTCCTCATAGCAGAGCTGTTCAGCCCTCTGATCATCTTTGTGGCCCTCCTCTGGACTCGCTCCAACAGTTTGATGTTGCTGTTGTGTTGGGGGCTCCAGAACTGCACACAGTACTCCAAGTAGGGTCAAATGACAGCAGAGTAAAGGGGGAGAATCCCCTCCCTTGCCCTGCTGGCCACACTTCTCTTGATGCAGCCCAGCACACAGTTGCTGTCTGGGCTGCATGTGCACACTGCCGGCTCATGTTGAGCTTTTCATCAACCCAGACCCCCAGGTCCTTTTCCTCAGGGCTGCTCTCAGCCATTCACCACCCAGTCTGTATTTGTGCTTGGGATTGCACTGACCCAGATGCAAGACCTTACACTTGGCCTTGTTGAACTTCATGAGGTTGTCCTGGGCCCACCTCTCCAGCCTGTCCAGGTCCCTCCGGATGCATCCCTGCCCTCTGGCAAGTTGACTGTGGCACACAGCTTGGTGTCATCTGCAAACTTGCTGAGGCTGCACTCGATTCCTCAGTTTAGGCTTCTGTTCCTTACAAATATCCTTTCATTTTGCTTAGCCTTCTTTTTCTTAGACTAAAAGGAAGGAAGGCTTGGACATCTACATCATTGTTCTTCACAACTGCACCATGCAGGGGACTAGAGTCCGTCACGACTCACCTGGTGGATCCTCACACTAAATTTGCCTTTCTCACAAGAACTGATGGTTCACAGTCATCCTGTGATCAGTCAGTACACTGACACCTCTCTCCTTCTCAGTATTTTCTAACTGATGGGGCACCTGCTTGAGAATAGGTTTTTGCTATTACTCACTGAGCACCCTTGCACACCACACTGCTGACTAACTTCTGCACACCACTCTGCTGACTAACTTCTATCCAAAGCATCCTTTTTAACCAGCACCATGTTTTTGATCCAGGGGAATTAATGAAAAGAGAAGAAAAAGAGCACACCTCACAGAATCACTGAGGCTGAAAAAGACCTCTGAGACCATCAAGTCCAGCCTATAACCTAACACCATAACATCAACTAAACCATGGCATCAAGTGCCACATCCAGTCTTTTCCTAAAGACCTCCAGGAATGGTGTCACCACCACCTCCCTGGGCAGTCTATTCCAGTGCCTAATCACCCTTTCTGTGAGGAAGTGCTTCCTAATATCCAACCTAAACCTCCCCTGGCACATCTTCAGACCATGCCTCTTGTCCTGTCACTAGTTGCCTGGGAGAAGAGCCTGACTCCCACCATCACCTCCAGCCATCCCAATATGTCTGATTTTGGCATTGCCTTTGGCAATCCCCATCTTCTCTAACAAGGAATTGCTTCCTGAGGACTTCTCCATTTATGATCCATGGTTCCTGTTTCAACTCACAGAAATGATCATAGAATGGTTCGGCTTGGAAGGAACCTCCAAGGATCATCTAGTCCAGCTGCCCTGCAGTGAGCAGGGACATCCTCCATTAGATCAGGCTGCCCAGAGCCACCTCAAGCCTGACCTTGACTGTCTCCAAGGATGGGGCCTCAACTACCTCACTGGGCAACTTGTTCCAGTGTTCCACCAGTCTTCTGGTAAAGAACCTCCTCTTAACATCCAACCTAAATCTAATCTTCTCTAATTTAAAACCATTGCCCCTTGTCCTATCACCACAGGCCTTTGTAAACAGTCTCTCTCCATCCTTCTTGTAGGCCATTTTCAGGTACTGGAAGGCTGCTATTAGGTCTCCTTGGAGTCTTATCTCCAGGTTGAGCAACTCCAAGTCTCTCAGCCTGTCCTCACAGCAGAGGTGCTTCAGCCCTCTGATCATTTTCACAGCCTTCCTCTGGACCAAATCCATCAAGTCCATGTCCTTCTGTGTTAAGGGTACCACAGTTGGATGCGGTACCACAGTTGGATGTGGTACCACATATTATCTAATCAAGCAGTCAGCCTGCTGAAGGGGCCAGTGTTGTATTCTTACAATAAGAAGATACCATGAGGATGACTTCTCTGCCTTGGCAATTGGGGAATACATGACACAGATGACTTTGAAGGCCACTATCAACCTTCAAGATTATGTAGGAGCCCAGTTGCTGTTCTTGTATTGCAAATGAGACAGAAAGCATGTGCTTAAAGATACTTCTGGGGATTTACTTGCAAAGTTGTCTTGTACTTTCTTCACAGGCCTCTGAAAACACTAGCAGAGACTCCCAAATTCACACTTTCACAGAACCACAGAATTGTCCAGATTGGAAGTGACCTCAAGGATCATCCAGTTCCAACCTCCCCTGGCCATGGGCAGGGACACCTCACACTAGATCAGGTTGCTCAGAGCCACATCCAGCCTGGTCTCACCAAAGTGGAGCAGAGTGAGAGAATCACCTCTCTTGGTGGCCATGCTTCTCCTGATGCAGCCCAGGATACAATTGGCTTTCAGGGCTGCAAGTGCACACTGACAGCTCATGTTAATCTTCTCATCCACCAGTATTCCCAAGTCATTTTCTTTAGGGCTGCTTTTCATCAAGATGAGCCTTCCCCCCCCCAGCTTCCTGTCTGGTTACAAAGCTACAGAAAGGAAAGATGAAGCTTTCCATGCATTTAGACTTGATCCACTCAAATTAGGCTACACTCAGGATGGTGGCAATTCCCTGAGGGATTTCACATCTCTGTGATGGTGAAGTGGCCTACATGCCTTAGTCAAGCTCCCTTCCTTTTTACTCAAGTTGTGCCGGGGGAGATATAGGCTGGATGTTAGGAAGAAGTTCTTGCCAGAGAGAGTGATTGGCATTGGAATGGGCTGCCCAGGGAAGTGGTGGAGTCACCATCCCTGGAGGTGTTCAAGAAAAGCCTGGATGAGGCACTTAGTGCCATGGTCTAGTTGACTGGCTAGGGCTGGGTACTAGGTTGGACTGGATGATCTTGGAGGTCTCTTCCAACCTGGTTGATTCAATACCAAATGGAAATGGTTATAGCACGCAGGCTGCTTGGACTTGGAACCCTAAGAGTGTTTTATAGGCTACCACTGCTGTTCAAGAGCAAGCAAGCCCCATGAGCAGCAGCTTCCTCTGCTAGGATAGCTGCAGCATGGAAACTTGTTCATCTCCAGTCATCACCAGCCCTCAAAACATTAAAATGTGAGACTTCTCAATGACTTTCTAGCAAGAAATAAGACCATGGGCAGACTACTCCCCAACCAGAACTGCAGGTCCTTTTCCTTTAAAACTCATACTATGTGGACAGAACCAAGGTCGGTTACCACTGACCACCCTGCAGCAACAGAACATCTTTTCTCTGATGGTGTCATGGTTTAAATCTTGCCAGCAACTAAGTATCATGCAGCTGCTCACTTGCTCCTATTCCCTCTCAGTAAGATGGAGAGGAAAATTAGGGGGAAAAAAAAGGGGGGGAGGGGAATGGATTGAGATAGGAAGAGTTTAATAACTTTAAATAAAATATCACCAAAATAAAACATCACCACCAGAAAGGGAGGGATACAGACAATTGATGCACCATGCAATTGCTCACCTTTGCAGACCAATGCCTGAGCAGCATGTGAATTTCAACTGGGTTCTGAAACTACTGAAATACCTATTACTACCTGTGTTCTCTGAAGGCTGAACATGAGCCAGCAGTGTGCCCAGGTGGCCAAGACAGCCAATGGCATCCTGGCCTGGATCAGGAACAGTGTGGCCAGTAGGACGAGGGAGGTTATTCTGCCCCTGTACTCAACACTGCTCAGGCCACACCTTGAGTACTGTGTCCAGTTCTGGGCTCCTCAATTCAAGAGAGATGTTGAGGTGCTGGAATGTGTCCAAAGAAGGGTAACAAAGCTGGTGAGAGGCCTGGAACACAAACCCTCTGTGGAGAGGCTGAGGGATCTGGGGTTGTTTAGCCTGGAGAAGAGGAGGCTCAAGAGTGACCTCATTGCTGTCTACAACTGCCTGAAGGGAGGTTGTAGCCAGGTGAGGGTTGGTCTCTTCTGCCAGGCAACCAGCAACAGAACAAGGGGACACAGTCTCAAGTTGTGCCAGGTGAGGTCTAGGCTGGATGTTAGGAGGAAGTTCTTCCCAGAGAGGGTGATTGGCATTGGAATGGGCTGCCCAGGGAGGTGGTGGAGTCACCATCCCTGGAGGTGTTCAAGAAAAGCCTGGATGAGGCACTTAGTGCCATGGTCTAGTTGACTGGATAGGGCTGGGTGATAGGTTGGGCTGGGTGATTTTGGAGGTCTCTTCCAACTTGATTGATTCTATGATTCTATATGATAAGCACTACTTAGCAACAACTAAAACCTCATTGTGTTTCAACATCATTCCCACACTAAATCCAATCCAAGGCACTGAACCAGTTGCTAGGAAGAAAGTTAACTCCATCTTGGTTGAAATTAGGGAGCACTCCACCATTCCCCTTCCTTGTTACAAACTCACTGCTGTGTAATCACATATATATGGGATTTCTCAAGGGGAAAGCAGATGTGTGAGGAAAAAAGAGAGTCACAGAATTAACCAGTATAGGCTAGGAGGTGATCTGCTAGAGAGCAGTCCCATGGAGAGGGACCTGGGAGTGCTGGTGGATAAGAAATTATCCAAGGGACAGCAATGTGCCCTTGTGGCCAAGAAGGCCAATGGGATCCTGGAGTGTATTAGGAAAAGTGTGTCTGGCAGATCAAGGGAGGTTCTCTGCCTCCTTTACTCTGCTCTGGTGAGACCTCATCTTGAGTACTGCATTCAGTTTTGGGCTCCCCAGTTTAAAAGGGACAGGGATCTGCTGGAGAGAGTCCAGCAGAGGGCTGCAATGATGATTAGGGGACTGGAGCACTGCTTTGTGAGGACAGGCTGAGGGACCTGGGGCTGCTTAGTCTGGAGAAGAGAAGACTGAGAGGGGATTTAATAAATGTTTATACATACCTGAGGGCTGGGGGTCAGAAGGGAGGACACAGCCTCTGCTCACTTGCTCCCTGGGATAGGACAAGGAGCAACTGATGTAAGCTGCAGCACAGGAGGTTCCACCTCAACACATGCGGGGACGTTCTCTACTGTAAGGGTCCCAAAGCACTGGAACAGGCTTCCCAGAGAGGTTGTGGAGTCTCCTTCTCTGGAGACTTTCAAGGCCCCTCTGGATGTGTCCCTCTGTGACCTGAGCTAGATTGTATGGTCCTGATCTGGCAGGGGGGTTGGACTCGATCTCTTTGTGTCCCTTCCAGCTCCTGACATTCTGTGATCCTGCATGAACCAGGTTGGAAAGGACCTTTGAGATCATCAAGTCTCATTACCTAACACCAACTCATATTACCTACCACCATCTAATCAACTAAACCGTGGCACCAAGTGGCACATCCAGTCTCTTTTTAAACACTCCCAGGGACAGGGACTCCAGCTAAAGAAATGATTCCCTTCTCTCTGCAGCAGAGTGTCACTGGGGCTCCCCAACCTCTCTCTCTTGATGGCAGTGGCAAGGTAAGAGCGCTGGTTTCGGTGGTGTCTGCGGGAACCACCAACCCACTGCAGCTGGTTTCAAAGCATGAGATTATGTTTGAGAGGGTATTAATAGCATCCTGAAGTCACCTGATACTGTGATCTCTTACCTCTAACATCAGTCCTCACCAAAAATCTCTAGGGCATCACATCACATTGCTCTCTATCCTACACCGGCACCTTCTTGACACCTCATCAGATGTTGAGGATCTGTTTTACCCTAGCTGGTTACACACAAAAAAGAAACTCTGCTACATGAAAAGGATGTGGGATCCACACTAACATCATGTCTGCCTGGCACTAGAGCTGGATGCCAGAGATGCCAAGAAAATCCTCTACATCCAGGCCAGGCTGATGAACAGCCTTGGACACTGCCACTCATACAGAGGACTCAGATCTCTTCCTGTGTACTGGGATCTTTACTGGTCAGTGGTGGGTAAGAAAGAAACTGGAGCTGATGGCATTGTATCCCACAAAAGAAAGGTGCCCCCCCACCACACTGCACGGATGAAAGGAAGGATCCTGGGTACAAGCCCCAGAGCACACATATTGCTTAGCAGAGTCCCAGGCAACCCAGGCAGACAGAAATACTGCCAGGCTGCAAGAGTCAGACCCTGGATTGTAGCATCACCCACCACTGCCAGCTGCAAGCCCCTTACTCAGTGGCATCGGAAACATTAGAGGTGAGGCTGGAAACCATTAGTGACAGGACTGCCACAGGGAATCTCAATCCATCCTGCGGCACCCAGCACAGGATGCAAACTCCATATCAAAGTCCTTCCCTGCCTGCTTGCAAAAACAAAGCCTCTTGCAACTAGGTGAAAGGCAAAGGTCACAGCAAAACCAGTGAGTTTCACAAAAAAAACAGACAATTCGAAAAGAAAAAGAGCAGACTTTTGTTCCTTTCAGTGGATCTGAGTCAACTTTTCATCCGTGTTTTTTGTGAAACTCCTCTGGCTTTTGGTGACCTTTCTCAGCCATCCACCTACCACCACCAGGCTTTGATATTTAAATGCATCGTTGCACAACACATTGAAAGGAAATGGGCTAGGCCATACCTGAAAGGTGGATCTGCTCAGGCCCATCTGAGCAATGTATCCCAGAAGACTCAACCCCAAAGTGTACCCTACAGGCATGCAAAGTCTCTGCACTTCTGCCAGTAGGAGTGTAGGGCACCTACCTCCACGGGCAGGAACATAAACAGGATCTTGGAATTTACATTTCTAAGGATCTCACAAATGTTTGACTTACCTAAAATGGGTGATGTAGCTGCAGGAACCTCAGCAAGCTGAGCAGTGCATATTTGGAGCTCAACCTGGATATGCTACAAAGATTTGGCTGATTTGCACACTATGGCTTTTAAAATTATTATGCTTCAATGGATGAACTCGACAGCAGCAGGAAAACACCACAGAAAAATGTCACTTCCTTCACAGAAGAGCTGTTGAACTAAAGAGACTCTGACAATGATGCTTGCAGTATCCTATGGTTTGCTTTGCATCTGCTAGGGGAGAATCAGCAGCTGGGTTTTATTGCTAGCGTTAACTCCTCTCCAAGAGACAGGATTGCCTCAAAGCATTTGGGACAGAAATAGCACCAAGGAATTAGGAGGCAAAACATCAAGGCCAGAGGTTTTAGGGGAAACCTCTCGGGAAAGCATTCATCTTTCTAGCAAAAGCTTTCTTTGCATTCCTGTTTTCTTAAGAAAGCTCTTCTCAGATTGAGTCTCAGACTGAGTCACCAGTTTCTATTTCTTACCTCCAGCTGCATGACTCCTTGTTTGTGCCTCTCATTGAGCAGTCTTTGTTTCCTTGGGTGCCATTTTGGAGCAGAGCTGCAGTTACCTTCTCATCTAGGGAACCTTTTTCCTACCATGCTCCCACTCCTGCTCAAAAAGCGCTATCAGCACCGGTGCCGTTTCCACCACACTGTGCTGTGTCTCTGGCTAAGGCACAGTTCCGTGGGCCAAACAGGGAAACTTTGCTTTGCTGATTAATGCAGTCAGGCATTGCTGAGGGCTCCCTGTGGTTTAGTTGGCTTGCTAACTTATTGCCACAAGCTCAGCAGCAGTCTAGCAGAGAGGAGAAGATGCAGTTAAGACATCAGGAATGTGCCAGGGGAGATTCAGACAACCTGCAAGTGACTTAAGTGTGCTAGAAGGACCCTGTTGTGCACCAGTTCCTGTTCTTGGGTATCTTCTTCTCTAAACAGCATTTTGGTTCATAAGCTGTGCCATATCTTTCATTATCATCCTGCTAAGTCAAGAGAAATGTCAATCCTGGGCCTGTGATCACAGAATCATTGAGGCTGGAAAAGACCTCTGAGATCATCAAGTCCAGCCTATGACCAAACACCACAACATCAGCTAAACCATGCTACCAAGTGCCACATCCACATCTAATCTTTTCTTAAAGACCTCCAGGGATGTGCCTGGGCACTCCATTCTAGTGCCTAATAAACCTTTCTGTGAGGAAGTGCTTCCTAATAGGCATCTTCCATCAGACTGGACATGAGGAGGAAGTTCTTCAGCATGAGAGTGGTGAAACCCTGGAATGGGTTGCTCATAGAGGTGGTTGAGGCCCCATCCCTAGAGGTGTTTAAGGCCAGGCTGGATGAGGCTCTGGGCAGCCTGATCTAGTGTAGGGTGTCCCTGCCCACAGCAGGGGGGTTGGAACTAGATGATCCTTGTGGTCCCTTCCAACCCTGACTGATTCTAGGATTCTACGATCTTAACCTTCCCCTGGTGCAGCTTCAGACCATGCCCTCTTGTCCTGTCACTAGTTTCCTGGGAGAATGCACTGAACTCTGTGCAGTGTCTACCCCTAGTACAGCCCAACGTAACGGGACATCCAGTACCTGTATGAAACACCTCAGGCGTTGGACCAGCAACAGTGTGGTAGCTCTGAAGTACATTAGCACCCACTGGAGCCAGACTCTGAGACAGATCTGTGCCTCACTCGTAATTTAGAGAAAGCAGTGCTCCTGCAGGGCTTAGTTTCTGCCATTTGATTTGCTGATTTTAGCAGAAAGTGCACTGACTCCACACCGTGTTCCAATGACGGCATCATGTCTGGCCTGTGACGTTGACCTGCCATGGCTGGTCTGGCAGCTTGGAACACCAGTCTGTCTTTTATTTGCAAAAGACACACAGCATGGGCACCAGTGGAGCAAATGTCTTCAAAAACCACTCTGACAAGTTAACACCAGAACTCTTTGAACCTTTCAAGCAAGGAAAATAATAGTTGGGTAAGAAAAGAATGAGACTGGAGCTCCCTGATAGCTTCTCACCACCCAGTGAATAACATCTAACCCTGGCAAACCTCATTCCATGCTACTAGGTGGCTAGAATCCACAGCAACTCACTGCAAGGACTGTGCCTGGTGAGGTGTCTCCTGGGGCTGCATAGCAGTACCAAGCTGCAGCAGCACCTGGAGACCGCATGCCCACACATCCAGTTGGCACAGGGACCCTGCAAGTCAGGTCAAAAGAAAGCAACCTTCTCTGTGCCTCTCTCTGGCATTTACACATCTGTCCTGGAGTCCTGTATACCCTAAAATTCCTCTTCCTCCATGGCTTGAATGGGAGAGGAAAGGCATGAAAAACCTGTTCCCCACTCTGCAGGCTTGAAGCAGGGGGAGCAAAGGGCCTTTCCACCACGAGGGGTGCTCCATGCTGATGCCCGCGCTGGAATCGGGCTGGGGATTGGCTGTGCTCTTCGTGCCTAGGCAGTGGTAACTCTGCTCTTTGTCTAGGAAGGGTATAAATATTGGGGGACTTCCTGCCTCAGGGTTCCCACCTTAGGTTTCTCCCCTGCCTAGATAGTTCCTGCAGAAAGAGTCCCCTGGTGCTCCAAAGGACAAGCTCCTGAGGGACAGGACCGTCCCTGCTTCCCACCATAAGCACCCCCTTTATGCAGGCTTGATAGGCCTTAAGCAAGCCTCAGATGTCTTTTGAAAGAGAGGGAGCTGACAAGCATCTGGACTGCCCTTTCTCTCAGCCAGCCTGACTCACCTGTGAGTAAACTTTTGGCTCAGCCTGATTAATAGTGGGGAATGCCATGTTTAGTAGCTTAGCCTTTTCCATCTCCTGTCTTCTAAACAGTCAAATTTATCTATTTTATTCTAAAATAGTAAAATTAATCTATGGTATCCTTGTAAGATCTTCTCAATCAAACTGAATCTGCTACTTAAAACTAAATTAATTTCTGTATATAATTTTGGGGGCAGGGTTTCAGGAAAATAAAATGATTCTATTTTTATATATATTCCTGACTCGGCCACGTTAATTCCCTGCCTCCACAACAACATCTCCCAAGCAAGGCTCACACTCAGTTGTGAAAGTGCCCTTACTGGTGATTCAGAAAATCAAAAGTACAGGAGGGCCACATGAGCAATGTTACGTGTAACCACAAACCACATCAGAGCCAGGCAGCCAGCTCACATGGTGGGAGAAGCAACAGCTCTGAGCTTGCTTGAAAAAAGGATACTCATGGGGATCCTGCAACTAGAGGAATCACAGCTTTTTGAGGCACTGCCTGAACAGTAAAAGATTGAATCCATCAGGCTGGCAAAGAAGTGGCTGCAACGTTTGCCTCACAGGGAGTTTCAGATTGGTCCTCCTTTAGAGCAAGGCTCTTCTATGATGAGTTTCTAAGCTTGTCAACAGAAAGTTGTCAGTCAAGCAGCTGCCTCAAGTAGGAGCACATCCAGACTTGCTCAGCATCATCTTTCAGAAATGTTAGAGCTACTCAGTGCAGTACACTAGGTGTTGGAGGGTTTGACTCATCTTACTAGCATTGTTAAGGTTTTCACACCCATGGCAAATCCCAGGCTTATAATTTCACAGTGGTGTGAAACAAGCCCTGTTAGGGCTGGGTGCTACCTCAGTCTTAGGGGCTAGTCATACAGCTTCTGCTAACATAGTTGGGAAGGCCTCACAAGG
Source organism: Tricholaema leucomelas (assembly GCA_013400475.1). Classification (NCBI taxonomy): domain Eukaryota; kingdom Metazoa; phylum Chordata; class Aves; order Piciformes; family Lybiidae; genus Tricholaema lacrymosa; species Tricholaema leucomelas. Next base: position 69,476 of record WAAF01020012.1, read on the forward strand.
TCAGCTGGTGGGTGCAAATTCTCACCATAGCCCTCCAAAATGTATTTTCCCTTCTCATCATCTCCACACAGAGGTCACCTCACTTGCACGAGGCAGAACAAGACAAGGCTTACAGCAAGTTATTGTAAGCCTCTGTGATCTCACTGAGTCTTCTCCCACTACCTGTCACTGTGGCAGCGGTGAGACCAGGCCATAGGAAGAACTCTCACCTGGCTGTGACACTTTCTGCACAGGGCAGAATTTTCTTATTGGGTAAAACAGGCCAGAGGCAAGTGCACAGCACTCTGCTAGGGAGGCAGCAGCCAAAACTTTAGAACAAATGTCACAAAACAGAGTGTGTGTCGAGGTGGGACCCTCAATCCAAAGAGAAGAAATCAGCCACAAATCACAAACCAAGCAGAAGCCACAGCTGCAAGCAGTGACTGCAAATATGGATCGATGTTTGCAACCACAGACACTGTTGTTGTCACATGTGTCCATGATTACCATGGCACCAGCTTGCTCATTTAGGAGTTACTGAAAAAAAAATCTCCTCCCTTGGTGATGAGGAAGCATGCAGCTGGCAAGACACTGCATACTTATTTCCCCTCTCTGGATCTTAGCTGTCTCTCTTTCCTCTCCACGTTCTGTCTTCTAACCACATGAAGTGCATTAAGGACAAGTGAAGGCTCCTGCATCTGGGGAGGAATAATTGCAGGCACCAGTATAGGTTGAGGCTGCCCTGCTGGAAAGCAGTTCCATGGAGAAAGACCTTGGAGTCCTGGTGGACAGCAAGCTCTGCATGGGACAGCAATGTGCCCTTGTGAGCAAGAGAGCCAATGGCAGCCTGGGGTGCATCAAGAAAAGTGTGGCCAGCAGGTCTAGGGAGGTTCTTCCCCCTCTACTCTGCCCTAGTGAGACCACACTTGGAATACTGTGTCCAGTTTTGGGCTCCCCAGGTCAACAGAGACAGGGACCTGCTAGAGAGAGTCCAGTGGAGAGCCACGAGGATGACCGGGGGACCTGAGCATCTCCCGTATGGAGAGACACTGAGAGACCCGGGACTGTTCAGTCTGGAGAAGAGAAAATTGAGAGATCTCATCAGTGTCTATAAATACTTGAGGGGTGGGTGTCAAGTGGATGAGGCCAATCTCTTTTTGGTGATCAGCAGCAATAAGACAAAGAGCAACAGCTACAAACTGGAACAGAGAAGATTTCACCTCAACATGAAGAGAAACTTCTGTACAGTGAGGGTGACAGAGCCCTGGAACAGGCTGCCCAGAGAGGTTGTGGAGTCTCCTTCTCTGGAGACTTTCAAAACCCACCTGGATGCATTCCTCTGTGAACTACCCTGGGTGATCCTGCTTTGGCAGGAGGCTTGGACTCAATCTCTGGAGGTCCCTTCCACTCTTTATTGTTCTGTGATTCTACTGGCTTGCCTCCTTCACAAGCTGGAAGTGCATTTGCCCAAGTGATGGGGAGCAAAGCAGAGCCTCATGTTCTGCTTGACACAGATATCCCTATAAAGAATCTCAAAGAAGGAGGCACATGGCAAAAAAGACCAGATGCTTCTGAATTCTCTGGCATTCTGTCACAGCCCTGCTCAACCAGACACAAATCCTGGCCTTCTGGGGTACCTACTGATTGCAGTGGTGGAAGAGAGCATCCTGTCGCAGAACATCTATGAAACTGCAGCAGTTTTCTGTCTCTGCCCCACCAAGGAAGCCTCACACTGGCAGGTCTCAGAGACAGCAGCTGTGGTACAAAGTTCTCAGTGCTTTTGTGATATTCTACCAGCAGTGTCCTGTACAGATGTTCAGAGCTGAGTGCATCTCAGTTTGTGCTTTTCCAAAGGATGCAACAAGCACTGGTTGAAGGCTTCCACTTCCCCAAAAGGCAACTTCTCCCATCTCCTACTCACACACTCACTCTGGACCCAGCTGCAACCTGTTCCTGCCTCTAGCTAGTTAGAAGACTGTGGTAGAAGGTGACACTTTCTTCCTCTTAGATTTTGATAAGGAAGACTTGTAGTTCCAGACAGCTCAAACAGCGTGGCAGTACATCTCTTTAGCTTAGGTCACCTTTATGTGACCAGACTGACAGTATGTATTCACACCCTCTGCACAGCATCACTCCCGGTTTGACACAGGCCAGCAAGCAAGGAAACCAGCTGAGCCTTAGCCCTGCCTTCATAGGGCTCCATGCTTTGTTCTCATTTATGTCAAAATGCAAGTGGTCAGATTTTCTTTTCTAGGAAAGAAATACAATCCCCTTCCCACTCCCAAGAGAAGCTGGTGAATTCTCCAGAGAAGCTGGATTCAAAAATGAGTGCAACAGGGAAAAGCAAACAGAGATGTCTTCCCTGAAGTTTGCATTCTTGGGTTTCCTCAAGGGGTCCACCAATACCACAATTTACGCAATCAATTTGGAGACTATCTGCCCAAACTACTTCCAACAGACTGCTTTGCTAACTGGAACTGAAGAGGAAAAGGCAGACAGAAAAAAAATAAAAAGGAAGGCCCCTAAAAGACAAATGGTCTGCTCCAGACTTGACAAAAGCTGACTCTGGAATAAACACTCTAACTGGACACAGACGCTTGCAGGCAGGACCTTCTTGAAAGCACAAGCCTCCTTCAGGATAAACCAGGGACAAATGTTCCTTTAAAGTAAGAGCAGGACACAGGGGCAGCTTTGCCCCATTGCTGCCCTTCCTAACTTACATGTACCCCATGCAATGGTGCCAATTCAGAACCTCAGCTTCTTCTGGCTCCTCTTCAGCTGCAACCCACTGCTCCTGGCTGCTTCACGCCGGGCTCTGCTAGCTGGTGCAGCAAGGAACAGAGAGTGGCTCTGATGCATGCATGCTCAGGGAGCACATCTGTGTTCTTAGGAATTGTGGAAACGTTCACAGCTCTGACCAAGTCACATTCCCAGCCTTCAGTCACATCCTGATGAAGTCCCCCCCCCAGCTTCGTGTACGTGTTTGGTGCATGCAGTGCAAGCAGCACAGCAAGCAGTAGCTCTCTCCCCGTAGCTGCACCTTCCTCTTAGCCCTGTTGTGCTCTCGGAGCTCCAGTGTCACAAGGACAAGGTCAGGTGCAGCTGTGGGTCACTCAAAAGCCACTTCTCCTCTCTCCCTGGCCACAAGTGGTTCCCTGCATTGGACTAACTCTTGATCTGCGGTAAGGGACTGCTGCTGCACCTAGCCAGTCTGCAGCCAGCCAAGCCTACCCCAGGACCCCCTCAAGAAGCAGAAGGCAAGATCCTTCCTCAGGTGCAAGATCTCAGCGCAGGCACAGCTGAGCGCTTTCCAGCAGGCTTTGAGGCCATCCTGCCCTTTCACAGACCTTCACTGCCCTCTAGTGGTCTTAAGAAGAATTGTGCGAAACGATAACTACCTCCCCAGCAGGTAGGTGAGCAGCTGCTCTTTGGCACTGGCAGAATCATGTCTTGCAGAGGCAAACCAGTGCAAGCCGTTTTGGCAGGGAGACGCAGCTCTCTGGAGTGGGACACAGGTTCAGCCAAAACCTGAGGATGTGGGGAGCAGGGACACATGTTGCTTTGCCAGCAGCAAGGAAAAGAGGGAATAGGGCCCCTTGTCATCATAAAATCACAGAATGTCAGGGGCTGGAAAGGAACTTCAAAAGATCATCCAGTCCAATCCCCCTGCCAGAGCAGGTCACCTATATCAGATCACAGAGGAACACATCCAGGTGGGTTTTGAATATCTCCGTAGAGGGAGACTCCACAACTCCTTGGGCAGCCTGTTCCAGTGTTCTGTCACCCTCACAGTGAAAAAAAGTTTTCTCGTGTTTCAATGAAACTTGCTATGGCCTCAACTCTCACCCATTGCCTCTTGTCTTGTCATTGGGCATCACCAAGCAGAGCCTGGCTCCATCCTCCTGACACTCACCCTTTACATATTTATACACACTGATGAGGTCACCTCTCAGTCTCATTTTCTCCAAGCTAAACAGCCCCAGCTCCCTCTGTCCCTCCTTGTAAGAGAGATGTTCCATTCCCTTAACCATCTTTGTGGCTCTGAGCTGGACTCTTATTCCAAGGAGACCTGCAGGTCCTTGCTCAGAGCAGCCATTATGGCAGCAGACACGTGGCTGCTGGGACAGCATTCCTCAAATACCACCTCTGTGACTTTTGGCAGGCAGCTGCTGGTGGGATGAAGAAGTGCTGTTGGAATTGGCATGGACCTAGGTGTCTGAACAGAGCGAAGGCTGAATACTGACAGATATTACTTGTAACTGGTACACACATTGCCTTGTCAGATGCTTTGGAGTACCCCAAACAGGCAGTTTCAGCCTTTTTTTCTTTATGGTTTTACCCCTCCTCTCCAGTGCTGGCCTCTTTCCACCCCCCAGCAGACCCCAAAGATAGTCAACTCAGTCTTATTTCATTTAGGATAGTAGGGGGAGCAAATTGGAGTGACTGAAGGTTCACACCAGTAAGGGTTCAGAAAGTTTACAGTCAGCCACGGGGGACCATCTAGATATCCAAGAGAAATCCTGAGCACCAGCTGTTACACTGAGCAGAGCAGAACTCTCATACAGAAAAGGCAAGAAGCAGTCACAGTGTGTCAGGACTGCCCTGACAGCAGTGTGCACACCAGATTCTTAGCACACGAACTGTCTTGGCTTTCTGCAGTTCTGATTTAAAGCAGACACGATCCCAAAATGAAGGCTTCCCATTACTCTTGCAGGTGTTGCTGGTCTGGACTTCCAAGGTCAGGCATCCTTGACTTGCTTTGCACAGAAACACTGTGACTCCATCCCACGTGTAGGAGTGTGCTACACATGGCAGCTGCAGAGGAAAGGGCTGGAGTGCAGGACAGAGCAAGGCAGACAAGCAGGCAGTCTCAAAGAGCAGCCTAGCAAAAAGCAGGCAAGAGAAAAGCCACCCCTGCACAAAGGTGACCCAGACTGCATCTAAGGAGCTCAGCTCTTTGATCTCCAGAGCACATTTGAATCTCTGGAGGTAGAGATGCCTCTGGAGCTGTGGCACACAGCATCTGAGAGTTGTCCCAGCACCTCTGAAGCCGAGGAGGAGCTGGTGTTGCCAGCTGTAGTGAGATTATCTCTTGGTTTCCTGAAGGGGTGACACTCTGAGTCACTCAGCAGTGGGAGGGTGATTTCTTCAGGCACCTATTGGAGCAGCTGAAACATGTGGGCAGGGTAAAAACAAGGCAGATGCAGGTGATGATTGGGGCAGGCAGAATCACCAGGAGAGTAGTATTTTTCCTGTTTGTTTGGGTATTTAGAACATTCAGCACACCAGCATGCAGAGCCACTTGCACCTCTTTCCTCTCCTGTGCCAGAGCTGCTAAGCAGAGTACCTGCATCCCAGAGTCTGGGGCCCTTTGATCTGCTCTCTGTCATCCTGCTTTGCCATCAGCATTTCTGCTTTGCCTCCACACATACTTATTGCTCTTTCTCTCTGCTTACCATCCAGCAGCCCCCTCCATACATTCCTCCAGGGACTTTTCCTTATACCAGACTTTCCTTCTTTCCAGCCCAAGGCAGGATGAATTGAGGAAGCTTCTTCTACCAGGTACCTCTTGAGGCAATGAAGGCCCAGCAAGCTTTGGGCAGACAGGCAATGCCATACACATTCGCTGCTTCCTTGCTGGGAGGACAACACACATTACCATGCACATTTGCTTGCAGCCCTCACTCAGAAAGCAGATTCCATGGTAGAGGGACCAGGCCCACCTGCCACATGCCTCTTTGGAGGGCACAGTGAGACACAGCTACAGGAGCTGACTCATAGAATCATAGAATGGTTCAGGTTGGAAGGGACCTCAAGGATCATCCAGCTCCAACCCCCTGCCATAGGCAGGGACACCTCCCACTAGAGCAGGTTGCTCAAGGCCTCATCCAGCCTGGCCTTAAACACCTCCAGGGAGGAAGCATCCACAACCTCCCTGGGCAACCTGTTCCAGTGTCTTACCACCCTCACTGTAAAGAACTTCCTCCTAACATCCAGTCTAAATCTCCCCTCTTCCAGCTTAAACCCATTCCCCCTCGTCCTAACATTACTAGACCGTGTAAATAGTCCCTCCCCAGCCTTCCTGTAGGCTCCCTTCAGATACTGGAAAGCCACTATAAGGTCTCCTCGAAGCCTTCTCTTCTCCAGGCTGAAGAGCCCCAACTCTCTCAGCCTGTCCTCATAGCAGAGGTGCTCCAGCCCTCTGATCATCTTCGTGGCTCTCCTCTGGACCCGCTCCAGCAGTTCCATGTCCTTCTTGTGTTGGGGGCTCCAGAACTGCACACAGTACTCCAGGTGGGGTCTGACGAGAGCAGAGTAAAGGGGGAGAATCACCTCCCTTGCCCTGCTGGCCACACTTCTCTTGATGCAGCCCAGCACTCGGTTGGCTGTCTGGGCAGCATGTGCACACTGCCGGCTCATGTTGAGCTTCTCGTCGACCCAGACCCCCAGGTCCTTTTCCTCAGGCCTGCTCTCAGCCATTCACCACCCAGCCTGTATCTGTGCCTGGGATTGCGCCAACCCAGGTGCAGGACCTTACACTTGGCCTTGTTAAGCGTCATGAGGTTGTCCTGGGCCCACCTCTCCAGCCTGTCCAGGTCCCTCTGGATGGCATCCCTGCCCTCCAGCAAGTCAACTGTGCCACACAGCTTGGTGTCATCTGCAAACTTGCTGAGGGTGCACTCAATTCCTCTGTCCATATCACTGACAAAGATGTTAAAGAGCACTGGTCCCAGCACTGACCCCTGAGGAACACCACTTGTCACCGGTCGCCAGGTGGACATTGTGCCATTGATCACCACTCTCTGCATGCTACCATGTTTGCTGGTAGATCCCTCCTCCACCCCTTGCCCTCTCAGGGCACAGCTTTGCCCACTACTGCGCTGAAACCAAGCCTAAGGTACAGTTCTCACATGAAGAGAACCACAGCTCTCTCATTTGCTCCTCCAGGCAGCCAGAAAGACCTCCTCCTCAGCCTCTCCTTGCTCTGTGGCTGCTAAAGACTGGCTGTTTAGGAAGAGCAAAACACCTTGTCCAGGACAACCCAGTAGCTGCCAGCAGTAAACACAAACCTCTATGCTACCCAAGGGATCCATGCACCTCTCACCCAGAACAGAACTATACACATGGTAATAAAGCCCAAGGCATGTCAGAGCCAGCAAGGTCTGTGCTCCATTGCATTGGCCACCCTCACCACCCCTCTGCTTGCACACCCAGGCTGAATGGCAGCATTTGCACCAGGAGAAACACTCACAGAACCACTACTCTGCAAACAAACACACTAAGACCAGGGGAAAAAAGGGTGTAAAACCATGGATGAAAAAGCATCACAAGAGTATTCTTATCCTAACAGCAGAGTCAGGGCTAGCACAAAGTTCTTGCACCTTTGAGAGTGGTTTTGCAAAGGCTTTGAAAAACCCTTTGCCAGCTGTGGTGGTTTGGATTTGCACCCCAACAAACTGGCAATTTACCCCTTGGAGTAGAATTCCCACACTGCTCAGAATGTTGGATGTTAAATGGTATTATATTTATGAAATATAAATACAGGTGTATAAAAATATAAAAGGCAATAAACCTGTATAAGGTGTATTTACATATTATCACAGTCTCACAGTATTACCAAGGTTGGAAGAGACCTCACAGATCATCAAGTCCAAGCCATTACCACAGAGCTCAAGGCTAGACCATGGCACCAAGTGCCACGTCCAATCCTGCCTTGAACAGCTCCAGGGACGGCGACTCCACCACCTCCCTGGGCAGCCCATTCCAGTAGCCAATGACTCTCTCAGTGAAGAACTTTCTCCTCACCTCAAGCCTAAATTTCCCCTGGCGTAGCCTGAGGCTGTGTCCTCTTGTTCTGGTGCTGGCTGCCTGAGAGAAGAGAGCAACCTCCTCCTGGCTACAACCACCCCTCAGGTAGTTGTAGACAGCAATAAGGTCTGCCCTGAGCCTCCTCTTCTCCAGGTTAAACAATCCCAGCTCCCTCAGCCTCTCCTCGTAGGGCTGTGCTCGAGGCCTCTCACCAGCCTCGTTGCCCTTCTCTGGACACGCTCAAGCATCTCAATGTCCCTCTTAAACTGGGGGGCCCAGAACTGGACAGGGCCCAGAACTGGACAATTATTATTAACACTCCAAAAACAACACAATACCTCCTCGTACAATATTCCAGCTTTCTCCCTGCCCTGCTCTGGACACAAAGCCCAGAGAGGCTGCACATAGCCAGCCCACTCTCCCCGGCCCTGTACCTTCACTAGTTGAAACAAAAAGACAACTACGCAGCAAACAAGGTCAGAGAGAGGCAAGCAGCAAGCCAGAAGCAGCAGAGAGAGCAAGCCTATAGAGCAGAATGTAAGATACTCACTAGATCAATGGAATTAGATAAACATATCTTATTATTATTCTATGTCCAATCCTTGAAATTCTTTATCCTTTAGACTAGAAACTTACTTACAATCAAGACTGGACTAGGGCAGTAGCCCCAAACTGTAACACTAGCCAGCACAGGAAAATAAGTCACCAATATTGTTTTCAAACAAGCAGCATTCTGACAGCTGTGAAGTAGGAAACCTCACCTTGTCCTAAACCTGGCAGTGGCCATGAAGCCCTTGGCAAAGGCCACATGAGTAAGTCTGGGTAGCTGCAGTGCTTTTGCCTAAGAAGGGAGTCTAGAGCAGGACAAAAAGGCTTTGAAAAGAGAGATGGTGTTTTTATAGAATCATAGAATCAACCAGGTTGGAAGAGACCTCCAAGATCATCCAGCCCAACCTAGCACCCAGCCCTGTCCAATTAACTAGACCATGGCACTAAGTGCCTCATCCAGTCTTTTTTTGAACACCTCCAGAGACAGTGACTCCACCACCTCCCTGGGCAGCCCATTCCAATGCCAATCACTCTTTCTGGCAAAAACTTCCTCCTAACATCCAGCCTAGACCTCCCCTGACAAAACTTGAGACTGTGTCCCCTTGTCCTGTTGCTGCTTGCCTGGGAGAAGAGACCAACCCCCACCTGGGTACAGCCTCCCTTCAGGTAGTTGTAGACAGCAATGAGGTCACCACTGAGCCTCCTCTTCTCCAGGCTAAACACCCCCAGCTCCCTCAGCCTCTCCATAGAGGGTTTGTGTTCCAGGCCTCTCACCAGCTTTGTTGCCCTTCTCTGGACACGTTCCAGCACCTCAACATCTCTCTTGAATTGAGGAGCCCAGAACTGGACACAGTACTCAAGGTGTGGCCTGACTAATGTTGAGTACAGGGGAAGAAGAACCTCCCTTGTCCTACTGGCCACACTGCCACACTGTTCCTGATCTAGGCCAGGATGCCATTGGCTTTCTTGGCCACCTGGGCACACTGCTGGCTCACGTTTTCCCCACTTAAATCAGCTCATTTCATACACAAACCCCCAAATCTCTGAGACAAACCTCTCTGCTGCATCTCAGAAGCAGCCTGAATTACTTCAGCACCGAGGAGAACTTGAGGCATTACAGGACAGCAGGAGCACTGCAAGGGAGGAGATACGAACTTGCCCAGCTCAAGACCTTCCAAACCCTGCCTAGGGACCTAGGGAAAGAGGATTCCTACTTTTCAGCCCCACTCATCAGTCACAAAGGAGCAGAGTTTACATCAGTGCTAGAGCAGGAGGACCTCACTCTGAGCATAGTTTTGAGGTTCCTGGCAGAGAGATTCTCAGCCTTTAACGTTCAAACAAACCACAGAAGAGTACCTGACAGTTACAGACAAAATGAAGTCTTATATTTGATCCTTTGTGCAGTAAATCAATACATACACTGAGTTTCTTTGCCATTTTCCTGCCCTGTGGGAGAAGGGAGAAGACTAACACACTCACACTCAGATGAGGCACAAGAGAGGGAGAAGACAAGGCATGGAGTGGGTTAGAAGAGCCCTTTATACAGGTGCTGCTGCCAGCAAATGCTGAGGCACTAGCATACACCCATTTCTTCTGAAGCCTGCTGCTTCTGCTCTGTTTTCTGTGCAGGATACTAGAGCAGAGCCAACAGCCCCCTTGCTGCTAAATCCTGGGCCAGCACTGGTCTTCAGAGGAGGCAAGATGGCCAGGTGGGTAGTGCTGCTCTCCCTGCACTCTGGCATGGAACAGTGTGGTGGTGGAAAGAGGTTATTTTTTTGTGTGTCTAATGGAAACACCTACTGAGAGTGCCTTATCTCACCAGATCAGCTTTCAAAGTGCATTTGTACTGCACTGCCTCCAATCAGTGCCTGAGAGAGTTTGAGACAAACTGCCTAGAGATGTTCCTCAACACTGCTGCTACACTGAAACCCATACCAGACAGAGCACCCAGCCCAGCCTTGGGACAGGAAATCCTCCATGCCTTCCCCCTCTTACCTCGCACAGCAGCATTCACAGTCAGCTCCATCCAGCACCTGCAATTGCTCCACTCCAGTCCAGCGTATCCTGGCCTGCAGGAGAGCAGGGAACGCTCCGGTCGAGGCGTCAGTGTTGGGGGGGCAGCCTCACACATGACTGTTTTGTCACTTCAGCCCTCGTGCATCAGGCAGCAACCTGAGGGAGAGGTGCAGGAAGAGAGCAAAGACTGAGTCGAGTAAAAATCATCAGGACTTTTCACAGGTGGTTTCCTCTCTTGAGAACACTTCTTGATCCCTGTGTGGCTGCCTGTTAGCCAAGTCTTCCTCCCTTTACTCTGACTGCATTTTCCTTTGTGAATAACACATGCAGGATTTCAGGTTCACATTCTGCTTTATGACCACAGAAGACTATTTTCATGACTGCAGTCCCAAAGCCTTCAGAGTCACCCACTCCCAAGGGGAAACACGAGGAGTCGTGCAGAGAGGATGGTATGGAGCTCCATGCACATTAGCCAAGGTCACAGAGGCACAGCTCTTACCACTGTTGCAGCTAGGCATTGTAGACAAAACTTGAGACTTTAAAAGCTGTAGCGCACAAATCCCTCTGCAGTCCATCACTGACACAAAAGGGGACCAGAACAATCCCTGCTGAATAGAATTTTGTGGCCTTCACAGTTTGCCCAGCCTCTACCACCAGCTGTCCCAAAGAGCCACCAGGGACACAATGCTGAGCAGTTACACTGCAGATGTGAGTACCACACATCATTGCACCAGCTCCTGGGGCAGACCAAAGCCCTCTACAGCCGCTGCCCACTCTCTAGCATCACTGAGCAGCAGGCATTTGGTGGATTATTCCAAGACCAAACTAAGTCAATCCCCACTAAGGAAAAAAAGCTTTCCCCCAGGAACAGTAATTATGAATCAGACTGTAATTTCTTGTCCACAATTCCCTGAACACTATGGTTCAAGTCTCAGTCTCACTCACTACAAGGCAGGTGCTGTAGAAGTCATCCAAGAGGCAGGAGGAATGGAAGTTATTCCCATTGCCTTTGGTCTCTGCTCCTCTGTCTGCTCCAGTTTGAAGACTTTTCTGCTCCCTGCCATGAGTGAGCTACAAGCAGTTGCTTTTCCAAGGACAATATTAGAGGCTCTTCCCAAGGGTCACTGCATCCCAGAAAGTGTTTATTTATTGTGCCAGAGGCTTGCATCCTTTAGGCTGAGGTTTGCAGCAACAAATAATTCAGTGGCAGTTGCACACCTAGGTGTCGGTCACCTCCCAGGGTCTCCCCCCATTTTCTGTCCTGCTTGCCCACTTCCCCCATCTTTGCAGGAGGAATTTATCTGTCACATCAGTGATCTGGAGGAACTTAAATCACTTTTAGCTGTCACTTCTGTCCCTAAAGAAACAGTCCAGAACCCTTAAGAACTGCAAATTCAGGTTGAAATGAAAAGCACCTGCAAGCCAAGCCTGTAAACAATAAATCAGTTCCAGGTAGCATTTAGGAGCCATTCAGACTACAAACACGACTTCAGCTCTTTTCTGCTGTCTGGGCTAGAACCCTGCTATCTTCTCCCACTGTTCCCCTAGGTTGGCTCTTTGGCCACTGTTTTACCTACTGTCACAGGTCAGTGGTCCTTTCTCTGTCTCTGGAATTTCCCTCTCTTTCAATGTTAGCCCACATTTTCTCACACAGCTCTTTCAGACTCTTAGAAACAAGTCCTTGAGTCCCTGAGGTCAGAAATCACGTTAAAACTTATTAGTAAGGAGTAGATTTCTCCTCTTACTTCTTTCCACCTCTCACAACAAGTCCTGCTCACCAGTGTTTTCCAAGCACACAGCAGTTTTTTGGGTGTCTTTTTTTTACAAAGACTGGACTTTTTCCAGGACTTTTTTTTTTTTGCATGCTTAGCAATAAAGATAATAATTACCCATCTCTTGGTAATGATGTCTCAGTTATGTAGATTATCAAAGGCAGAGGAAGAGCAATGGCAAGCTACAGACTATGTCCACTGAAGGTTTATCACAGGATGCCTCTTCTCTGCACTCAGGCCCTTTGTTTTCACATCCATACTGAGCATTTTGCTGATGAGCCAACACAAAACTACCAGTTTGATGTATTTTATATCACAGTCAGCCCACAGCAGTCCCAAGAGACCTAATGTGGCAAATCTTCAAAAGAACTGGAAAACTCCAGTCACAAAGAGGTTTAATGCTACCTGATTTGTCTAAAGGTCTGCAGGGCTACAACTAGAAGTGACACTACTGCTGCTGAATGGCCTCAGTAACATAATGCTGGCAATGGCCACCTCTAAGTTCTTTGGACTCAGTCAGAGGTTTATTTAGGTCTTCATCTACTTTTGAATCTCCTGAGGATTTTACTTCAGCAATTATTCTGAACTCTGTTTCCCCCTTAACGTGCCCAAAGCAATCCAAGTATGGTTTTGCAAACCCCATTTTGGCACAATCGCATTTGGTATCTGCATCCTGAAGTCACAGCTTAACAAGCCAGCAAATTCACATGTGTAAAGCAGAATGCTGATCTATGTTGTGTCCTGTAAGCCTCCCTGGCCCAGTCTTCAAGATATCCTCCAGATGTTTCATCACAACATCTCATAAGCTGTCCTGCCTTCAGCTCCTTCCCTGTGGAGTGTTTCCTGAGAGCACTCATGCACCCACAGCTGCGAGGTGAGGATGCACAGCAGAGCAGACTACAGAGCCACAGAATTAACCAGGTTGGAAAAGACCTTTGAACCACTGAGTCCTACTTACCATCTAACACCTTCTAATTAACTGAACCATGGCACCAAGTGCCTCATCTGTAACCTTGCAGGCTTTTGTATCCCTGTTCCCTCTCACCAAAGTCCTTGAAGGCTCTTTAAAGACCCCCTTATGAAACGAAGATCCTAACAACAACTTTTTAGAGCAACAGTGGATGAAGCCTTCCACCAGAAGCATGCAAAACCCCCCTGGCTGTTGTGTCCCTGTCCTCAGTAACCTCTGCTTCCTGCTCAGGGTAGCTTCATTTCCTGTAGCTGTGTTTACACAAAGCAAAAAGGAAATATTTTCTGTTTGTATCTCCTGATCAAATAAGCCCCAAGTGGTTCATCACCATCACTACTGCTTTGGCCCATTCCAGATAGCAGAGAGCTGTCACAGGCAGCTGCCTGCCACAAGCACCTACAGGTGGAAAAATCCTGTCACCTGTAAAGGTGTTTGGAAGAGGGGAAGGTGATCAGTCCCTCCTGCACATCCTCTGCTTCTCCTTGGCTGCTGGAGAAGAGTTTGCTTTTGTTAGAGTATCACCCTGAGTGTAGACACACTGCACAGAGGAAGGACAGTTCTAGCTCAGGGGTGAGCCTGGAGCCATGGCATCAGAAGGTAGGAGCAGCTCTGCTTAGAGAGCCCCTGTGCAGCCTTCTTGCACCTGACAGGTCTAACAACTAGGGCTTGGTTCTGGCATGCATCAACTCACTCTGTAGTTCCCAGTCCCAGAGCCTCTGCCCTGTGTGGAGCCAGAATATGTTCTTAGGGAGTGTTCTACTGAGCTTAGGGCTTTCCAAGGGAGGCTGCAAGCTTTGTGGAAAACACTCATGCAAAGGCCTCCTGTAGCCACAAGTCATCATCCCTCTCTTCCAGCCACAGGACATTGGGACAGCAATGTGCCCTTGCAGCCAAGAGAGCCATTGGCAGCCTGAGGCACATCAAAAGTGTGTCCAGCCTCTAAGGAAGTTCCTATTACTCTGCCCTAGTGAGACCACACTTGGAATACTGTGTCCAGTTTTGGGCTCCCCAGATCAGGAAAGACAGGGACCTGATGGAGAGAGTCCAACAGAGAACCACAAAGATGATGAGGGGACTCTGCTTGACCTGCTGCTCACAAATAGAG
>WAAF01020013.1:9494-28593 GCA_013400475.1 Tricholaema leucomelas
TCTGCTATGAGGACAGGCTGAGAGAGTTGGGGCTCTGCAGCCTGGAGAAGAGAAGGCTTCCAGGAGACCTTGGAGTGGCCTTCCAGTGTCCGAAGGGGACCTACAGGAAGGCTGGGGAGAGACTATTGACAAGGTCTGGGAATGACAGGATGAGGAGAAATGGGTTTGAACTGGCAGAGGGGAGATTGAAACTGGATGTTAGGAAGAAGTTCTTCACAGTGAGGGTGGTGAGACACTGGCACAGGATGCCCAGGGAGGTTGTGGAGCACAGAATCACTGAGTGTCATCAAAGCTCAAAGATCACATTGGGTGATTCTGTGGTCCACAATCTCCCTGGAAGTGTTCAAGGCCAGGTTGGATGAGGCCTTGCGCGACCTGCTCTAGTGGGAGGTGTCCCTGCCTATGGTGGGGGAGTTGGAACTGGATGAGCTTTGAGGTCCCTTCCAACCTAAACCAATCTATAATTCTATGATTCCATGATTTTTTGCTTGTTTTTTTTTTCTCACCCTCTCATTCATTTATGACAGCAACAGAAACCTCAAACATGTTCAGTGTGCCTAATGAACTTCTAGTTTAGCAGAAAGCACACACCTGTGGGAAGAACTCTTCAGGTAGGCCTAGCACTGTGAAATGTGCTGCAACACAGAAATCTCGGAGCTAGTTGTGAATGACCTGCTATAGCTCCTTGGCAGGGCACTTTGCTACACACAACTGTTAGCTTGCTTGCTAAAAGCAGCCAAATTACATCAGTGCTGCCTTCTGCTAGCACTGACTGACTCAGCACAGCACCCCACTGAGATGGCTGTGTGGTTTCTGGCTCTAGAGGTTATTGGTTTGGATATAATAGGTTGTACCTCTTTATGGCTCTCTCTCTCCTACTTTAGACCCTCCCCATTGAATCTGCGCCTAGCTGAGAGATCCCCATTGGTTAAGGTTCACTTACAATCAACTCTACCTACAGGAGAATCATAGAATCAACCAGGTTGGAAGAGAGCTCCAAGCTCATCCAGACCAACCTAGCACCCAGCCCTGTCCAGTCAACCAGACCATGGCACTAAGTGCCTCATCCAGGCTTTGCTTCAACACCTCCAGGCACAGTGACTCCACCACCTCCCTGGGCAGCCCATTCCAATGCCAATCACTCTCTCTGGCAACAACTTCCTCCTAACATCCAGCCTAGACCTCCCCCGGCAGGTGTCTGCAGTCTGTACTTGACTACAGACTATTTCTCAGCATTAACTAGATAATAAGAATCATAGAATCAACCAGGTTGGAAGAGACCTCCAAGATCATCCAGGTCAATAAATTCAATGTTGTCAAATTCTGTGATGGAAGTGTAATATGCTTGCAAAGACCCTCCACCAGAGAGCAAAAGAATGTAAGGTCCTGCTCTGCACTGGCAAACTGGCACTGCACTGGACACAAAGGAAATGCTAACAAGATCATAAGTGGTTCGCTTCCAAGATCTAAGGTAATCTGTGGATGACAGTGCTGGCTCCTATCAGTACTGTCTTGGCACTAGGGGGAAAAATATGTGGATTGGAGGCAGGGCCCAAGTCCAAAGAGTGACTGTAAGTCTAGCTGGCATGAAGAGACCCTGAAACCATCCTCAGCTATTCTTATTTATAGCAGCACTAATACTAGAGAAGCTACAGACATGCAAATCACAGCTGGCAGTCCGGAGCCTGGCATTGGTCTGTGTTGTTTCTAGCAATGAATTAAGCAGCATTTGTCTAAGTCTCTACAAATGCTCTGAGAATATAAACCACAATAATAACCTTTTCTGTTAAATCCTTTACTTCAACTGATGATGGAAGGATCTGAGCGTAGATGAGTGCAATATGAAATATGCAGATCTCCAGGTATTGCTACTGAATGGTAGCATATTGCTACCCTTCACTTCCTTGCTGCAGCACACACACAGAGGGTCAACAGCCTGGCTTTGGTCACTGCACATGAAATGAATCATAGCTGCCTTGCTGGTTGGCTGGGCTGGAGGGCAGAAGGGCTCTGCAGTGGGACCTTGACCGCCTGGACAAATGGGCAGAGTCCAAGGGGATGGCATTCAATGGCTCCAAGTGCCAGGGGCTGCACTTTGGCCACAACAACCCCATGCAGAGATACAGGCTGGGGTCGGAGTGGCTGAGAGCAGCCAAACAGAAAGGGATCTGGGGGTGCTGATTGATACCCACCTGAACATGAGCCAGCAGTGTGCCCAGGTGGCCAAGAGAGCCAATGGCATCCTGGCCTGCATCAGGAATGGTGTGGCCAGCAGGAGCAGGGAGGTCATTCTGCCCCTGTACTCTGCACTGGTTAGACCACACCTTGAGTACTGTGTCCAGTTCTGGGCCCCCCAGTTTAGGAGGGACATTGAGATGCTTGAACGTGTCCAGAGAAGGGCAACGAGGCTGGGGAGAGGCCTCGAGCACAGCCCTACGAGGAGAGGCTGAGGGAGCTGGGATTGGTTAGCCTGGAGAAGAGGAGGCTCAGGGGTGACCTTATTG
Source organism: Tricholaema leucomelas (assembly GCA_013400475.1). Lineage (NCBI taxonomy): Eukaryota > Metazoa > Chordata > Aves > Piciformes > Lybiidae > Tricholaema lacrymosa > Tricholaema leucomelas. Next base: position 11,999 of record WAAF01020013.1, read on the forward strand.
CTGTCTACAGCTACCTGAGGGGTGGTTGTGGCCAGGGGGAGGTTGCTCTCTTCTCTCAGGCAGCCAGCACCAGAACAAGAGGACACAGCCTCAGGCTGCGCCAGGGGAAGTTTAGGCTCGAGGTGAGGAGAAAGTTCTTCCCTGAGAGAGTCATTGGCTACTGGAATGGGCTGCCCAGGGAGGTGGTGGAGTCGCCGTCCCTGGAGCTGTTCAAGGCAGGATTGGACGTGGCACTTGGTGCCATGGTCTAGCCTTGAGCTCTGTGGTGAAGGGTTGGACTTGATGATCTGTGAGGTCTCTTCCAACCCTGATGATACTATGATACTATTTCTAGGTCTGCTGAGACATTTTCCCTTATCTGAGGAGTTCTGGGGGGTGAGAACCATGCTGTCATTATCATTGTCTGAAGAAGACCATGATTGCTGCTAAGGTCCTGCTGTCTCTACAAAACAAATCAGGAATATCAATTCCAGCATGCTTTGAGGTATGACTTTGCAAGTTATCTGCATGTTTATGCATTTTCCCAGCAATAACTGACACCTGAAGTTATCAGTGCAAGACTGCTAACAAATCCAGATTTGTTGGAGAGTTGTGGTCAATGGGACAGAGTCTACTGCAGGCCTGTAACTAGTGGAGTTCCTCAGGGGCCGGTATTATTCGGTGTATTCATCAATGACCTGGATGAGGGCATGGAGTGCACTGTCAGCAAGTTTGCTGATGACACCAAGCTGACACAAGACTGGGTTGTTCTTGCCTAGGTTAAGCTAACATGTAGGTGTGTGCTCAAGACTATATAAATGGAGTCAGAAGGAACAATAAAGGCCTCTGGTGGGATTGACACTGAATCGTGTGGGGTCCGTGTGGTATCCCCTGCTAACTGGTGGTATCCTGCGCCACACTCCCAAAGGAAGCATCCACAGCTATCACTGTATTATCTAGACTTCAGGTTTACATGGAGATAGACAGGTATCTAAATATTTCATGATGCTGTTTTGACTGAGGACTGCTGAGTGCTTCAAACTAACATCCAGGCGAATTCAAGTTCAGTTCTTCTGCAGCTCATACAGCGTTAGATTAAAACCAGATTTAGAGCAAGATCCCAGGGGCTACAAGAAAAAGATGTTGTAGCTCAGACTCATACAGGCACAGTTTATTAATGTAGGCACTAATGCATAATGAAATGTCATTAATTCTCATGTAGAATATTGGGTTCTAATTTGAGGAATTGTGTCCAATTATCTGTAGTTCAGTTACTCAGATTTATAACTTGGCAACTCAGAACAGGAAAGTGCTGAATCCTTCTCCATTATCTGAGAAGTCAGAGAAAATAAAACACCTGTTCCTTGTAAGGGCAGCTTGGATATGTACGGTCCTGCACCTGGGTCGGTGCAATCCCAGGCACAGATACAGGCTGGGTGGGGAATGGCTGAGAGCAGCCCTGAGGAAAAGGACCTGGGGGTCTGGGTCGACGAGAAGCTCAACATGAGCCGGCAGTGTGCACATGCAGCCCAGACAGCCAACCCTGTGCTGGGCTGCATCAAGAGAAGTGTGGCCAGCAGGGCAAGGGAGGGCATTCTGCCCCTTTACTCTGCTCTCGTCAGACCCCACCTGGAGTACTGTGTGCAGTTCTGGAGCCCCCAACACAAGAAGGACATGGAACTGCTGGAGCGGGTCCAGAGGAGAGCCACGAAGATGCTCAGAGGGCTGCAGCAGCTCTGCTCTGAGGACAGGCTGAGAGAGTTGGGGCTCTGCAGCCTGGAGAAGAGAAGGCTTCGAGGAGACCTTAGAGTGGCTTTCCAGTGTCTGAAGGGAGCCTACAGGAAAGCTGGGGAGGGACTCTTTACATGGTCTAGTAATGTCAGGACGAGGGGGAATGGGTTTAAGCTGGAGGAGGGGAGATTCTGACTGGATGTTAGGAGGAAGTTCTTTACAGTGAGGGTGGTGAGACACTGGCACAGGTTGCCCAGGGAGGTTGTGGATGCTTCCTCCCTGGAGGTGTTTAAGGCCAGGCTGGATGAGGCCTTGAGCAGCCTGCTCTAGTGGGAGGTGTCCCTGCCTATGGCGGGGGGTTGGAGCTGGATGATCCTTGAGGTCCCTTCCAACCTAAACCATTCCATGATTCTATGATTCTATGATTCTCAAGTCTTTTTGCTGTTCCAGGTTTATGATTTAGTTGTCCAAGGGAGTTACTGAAAAGCCAGCTGGTAACTTCACTGCATACCTTATTTCAGAGGTTTGGGTTTTTTCCCCTTTGTATTAGAGGTTTTATCCACAAAAGGGCATTTTATTTCAGTGCCACTGTTTAGGGGCCATTGTTTCAGCACTCCGAGGTACCTTCCAGAGAAATCCATCAGGCTTCCTACCCATCATTGAAGGTTAACAGCTTTACTTTTACCGTCTCAGACCGTGCATTTCTCTCAGGCAGCTAAGGATGTAGGAACATAATGCCAGCCAAGCTAGTGCTTGTTATTGCCAAGGGTCACTTCTCAAAAATACCCACTGGTGCTTAATGTATTCTGCTCCTTACCTGAAGTCAGGGACGCTGTCAAAACTCCTGGCTGAAATGACTTAAGAATTAGACCCTTTGAATAAAATTGAAAAAGAAACAAGCCCAAATCTAAGTTGCTCCCTGCAGAAAGCATTGCTGATCTCAGCTGCAAGGCTTCCTCAGCCTGCTCAGCAGGGAAGCATGAAGATGTCAGGTAAACATAATCATGCTATTTGTGGAAAGTGCGAGATGAGAAAGAGGGAAGGTAATGAAGCATAGACAGAGCAATTCTGTTTCCCAGCCTATTTAGGTAGATTGTCTTTCTCTAATTGTTTTTCTCCCTGGAGGTACAAGCACAGCGAATTTCGATACCATAAAGTTAAGCTTTATTATTGCAGCTTTCAGTCCTTTCACCAAGAAATATGTACTGCATTATAGCAGGGCCTGGTAGCAATGCTACAGTTAAGGATGTGTCAGCAGTTGAGCTGCAGACCTCTGTTTTTCCTCCAGAGGTAAAAACTAGTTTTGGGCTAAAATTAGGCATGTAAGGTAGGTGTCTAGGTTCCTATCAGCTTATGGAGGAAAAAGAATGTCCCATCAAAAGTTCTTTCACGTGCCCTTTGGTAATTGCAGATAATTACAATACCCTGAGACATAATCATCTGTATTACAAAAGGTTGGATAGATACAAACTAAATGCATCATTTTGCAAGAGAAGGCTTCGAGGAGCCCTTAGAGTCGCTTTCCAGTACCTGAAGGGAGCCTACAGGAAGGGTGGGGAGGGACTACTGACAAGGTCTGGGAATGTCAGGATGAGGGGGAATGGGTTTAAATTGGAAGAGGGGAAATTTAGACTGGATGTTAGGAGGAAGTTCTTTACAGTGAGGGTGGTAAGGCACTGGCACAGGTTGCCCAGGGAGGTTGTGGATGCTCCCTCCCTGGAGGCGTTTAAGGCCAGGCTGGATGAGGCCTTGAGCAACCTGCTCTAGTGGGAGGTGTCCCTGCCTATGGCAGGGGGTTGGAGCTGGATGATCCTTGAGGTCCCTTCCAACCTAAACCATTCTATGATTCTATTGCCCCTGGTGACTTCAGTCATTATCTTTGGTATGCAATGAATTTCATCTCAGTGTAGCAAAAGACCTAAATTTTAATAGGCTTTGTCCAGCAGAAGCAATCCCACAAAGCATGTATTTATCTCATTAACACTTAAATGTGTGAACAGGTTGAAACTTTCAGGACAAGACCAATCATCACCTCTCAGGACAGAGTTCAGAAGAAAACAAAATGCAGGCATGCTTTAAAATTTAAGCAGACACTCAAGGACACAATATTTCTGTGTCCTCTTGCTGTATTTCAGAGTGAAAATTAGCAACTATAATAACTAAAGAGTTTATTAAAAGTCCTTAGGCAGGCAACAAATACTTGAAGAAAGTTTATTCTAAGAAGGAAGGTCAGTAAGCTTGTTTTTGTATTTAGATCCTGGGTATGCACTGACATCCAAAGCTATAACCCATGAATTCAAAACACCAGCAAAGCAATTAACTTCAAAGTAACCGAGAAGAAAGTGAGCCCTGAGGTTAGATGTAACGACTGACAGGAAAGCAAATTAATGAAGTAGTAAGACCTAACTCTTATGACTAGATCTTAAGAGTGCTTTCCAAGCAGTTTGATAGCATCACATGGATCTCACAGAGAGGGAAAGCAAAGCATATGCAGATTAAGGGGTTCAATCAAGGTTAGCCACCAGACCAATGACAAGAGTTAGGAGCACTATCCTAGCAGATTGGCACCAGTCCAGGCACTGCCCCTCTGAGGCTTGTTCTCACAGCCCCTGAGCTGTGCAGATCAGCTGCCTCCCATCCCCAGCAGACCTGCCTGTCTGAACCACTGATGGTGCATGCCAGCCTGAACCTGAGCGCTTGCTCCTACCTATGCCATTAAGAACTCACCAGCTACTAAGTGCTTACCACAAAGCGCAGAAGCCTGCCCTGGGGTGGCTACCAAGGCAGAAGTGATGAATGGCAACCTACTGGCCTGTGACAAGCTGGCCTAGGCTGTGCGCTTCCTTCTCCAAAGCAAGCACCCCTAGTCCAGCAAGGCTCCAGCTGAGGACTGGGCAAGGTGGTTAGACCTAGGGCTGGCACAGCTAGGGGAGAAGGGGAGGGCAGTGGAGCTGGGAGCACATAGTCAAAGGGAAACCGACTTGAGATGGGCAGATTCCTAAGGGTGAAGTTGTTCTGGGGACCAGGGACTGCTCTCACACATGGGAAGCCCCACTCTGGGCACAGTTTCAGTATTTTATTATAGCTTAAACACTAAGTCCGTAGCGAGAAAGGTGTACTGGAAAGCACCATACTTGTGGCTTACATGCTACAGCCACAGAGAGAAGGGCACGTGGGAGAAACAACGCCGCTGAACAAGATACGCCAAACAATCCCAAGCAGCTCTAGTGATGGAAGGGCAGGCTGTACTCACCCTATCCCCCTGGCCAGCAAAGCTCCTGAGACGTGTAGATAGCAGAGCTGGTCAGCTGCTGTCTCGAAAGGTAGGCGTCCCCACCACGGACCAGCACCTGTTCACGAGAGAGTGATTGGCATTGGAATGGGCTGCCCAGGCAGGTGCTGGAGTCACCGTCCCTGGGGGTGCTGAAGCAAAGCCTGGATGGGGCACTTAGTGCCATGGTCTGGTTGACTAGACAGGGCTGGGTGTTAGGTTGGACTGGATGAGCTTGGAGGTCTCTTCCAACCTGGCTGAGCCTATGATTCTATGTTACGCTGGTGAGCCTGGTGCCACTCACAGCTCAGCCACCTACACTCTGGTTTCTATGTGTTCAGCATTCTGTGCCAAGTGGCCAGCACGTCCCAGAAGGCTGAGCCAAGCAGAACCAAGCTCCTTCCTTATTTTGCAGTTTGCTATGTAACAACTTCCCCTACTGCCCACGTGCATTGTTGGCTTGGGTGGTCATGCGACCCCCAAGTGAGGGGAGCCTTCCTCTTTAACATCTTCATAGATGATCTGGATGAGGGCATCGAGTCGGTCATCAGCAAGTTTGCAGATGACACCAAGCTGGGGGCAGATGTGACTGGGCTGGAGGGCAGAAGGGCTCTGCAGCAGGACCTTGACTGCCTGGACAGATGGGCAGAGTCCAAGGGGATGGCATTCAATGGCTCCAAGTGCCAGGGGCTGCACTTTGGCCACAACAACCCCATGCAGAGATACAGGCTGGGGTCGGAGTGGCTGGAGAGCAGCCAGACAGAGAGGGATCTGGGGGTGCTGATTGATACCCGCCTGAACATGAGCCAGCAGTGTGCCCAGGTGGCCAAGAGAGCCAATGGCATCCTGGCCTGCATCAGGAATGGTGTGGCCAGCAGGAGCAGGGAGGTCATTCTGCCCCTGTACTCTGCACTGGTTAGACCACACCTTGAGTACTGTGTTCAGTTCTGGGCCCCCCAGTTTAGAAGGGACATTGAGATGCTTGAGCGTGTCCAGAGAAGGGCAACGAGGCTGGTGAGAGGCCTCGAGCACAGCCCTACGAGGAGAGGCTGAGGGAGCTGGGATTGTTTAGCCTGGAGAAGAGGAGGCTCAGGGGAGACCTTATTGCTGTCTACAACTACCTGAGGGGTGGTTGTGGCCAGGGGGAGGTTGCTCTCTTCTCTCAGGTGGCCAGCGCCAGAACGAGAGGACACAGCCTCAGGCTGCGCCAGGGGAAGTTTAGGCTCGAGGTGAGGAGAAAGTTCTTCACTGAGAGAGTCATTGGCCACTGGAATGGGCTGCCCAGGGAGGTGGTGGAGTCGCCGTCCCTGGAGCTGTTCAAGGCAGGATTGGACGTGGCACTTGGTGCCATGGTCTAGCCTTGAGCTCTGTGGTGAAGGGTTGGACTTGATGATCTGTGAGGTCTCTTCCAACCTTGGTGATACTGTGAGACTGTGATCTTCAGCTCCCTCTGCAGCTGGTTGTCCTCTACAGAGCCTTTCAAGGTCACTGCTGACTGCACATACTGTTTAGCCAACATCACATTCCGGCCTCTGATTACAGGAGTGGTACTTACAGGCTCTGTTTTCCTTAGTTTTATCACTTGAGAGCTCACAGACCCTGTTCTTCCCAGATCTTATCTCGGGTAACCCGGCAGCTGTTGGCCTGTTGGTCTATGTCTGATCAGCCACATACCAATTCTTCACTCCTACAGATGTGTGTGAAAAATACATAAAGGATGAAAGCATGGTCTAGCTGGGGCAAAATGAAAACTAAAAGACAGGAGATGCTGTGAGCTGCTGAGGCTTTGAGTACGGGCAGAGATGGCACACAGAAGGCGGTGCAGCTGGAGGGGGTGTAATGGCATACAAAATCCCAGCATCTGGAGAAAGGCACAAAGAAATAGCAGTAGAGAGCCTGGAGGGTCAGATCAAAACTAATAGGTACTGTTATCTACAGCACTATGTCACAACATGTACTACAAAACCTGGGTTCTGGAGCATGCAGCAGAGGGAGTCCTCAGAGTGAGCCGATCCTGGATTTCACCAGAAGCGAGTAGCAATTCTGTCTCATTAGCTGCCAGTGCCATGTATTTGAATGGCATAGTGCTCAGAGCAGAGAATTCTGACTATTCTCTCCAAAGCCATTAGTTTATGAGGGAGAAGTACTCTTTATTTTCTGAAAAACAAACAATGCCCCCAACCCCTCCAGAAACAACGTCTGAAAGGCTTTAGTAGATGTGCACAAGAAAGAGGGCATATCAAATTACTCCACCTACACTACTGCCCAATTTGGAGGTTCCCAGTACAGAGAGGTGTCAAAGAACAAAATAGGTTACTGAAGAGTGCCTGGCATTCTGCCATGCTGAAAGGGGGTAAGGCGTGTTGCCCCAGACATGCTGCCCACCAACACTGCCCAGGGAACTGTTAGAGCCACTCCAGAGGAGGGCCATGAGGATGGACAGAGGGCCAGAGCACCTCTGCTATGAGAATGGCTACAATAGTTGGGGCTCTGCAGCCTGCACAAGAGAAGGCTTCATAGAGACCTTATAGCAGATTTCAAGTATCCTGAAGTACAGGAAGGCTGGGGAGGGACGACTGACAAGGTCTGGTAATGACAGGACAAGGGGTAATGGGTTTAAACTGGCAGAGGGGAGACTCAAACTGCATGTTAGGAAAGGATTCTTTGCAGTGAGGGTGGTGAGACACTGGCACAGGTTGCCCAGGGAGGTTGTGGCTGCTTCCTCCCTGGAGGTGTTCAAGGCCAGGCTGGATGAGGCCTTGAGTGACCTGTTCTGGTGGGAGGTGTCCCTGCCTATGGCAGGGGGTTGGAACTGGATGATCCTTGAGGTCCCTTCCAATTTAAACCATTCTATGACTCTATGATTGCTGCATTCTTCTGGCAAAAGCAGCATGACTAACACAATGACCTTCCAGCTCACACAAGAGAAAAGCACCTCTTCTTTTAGAAGCATGACACACAAAGAGATCAGTGAAGTAACCTCCTTTTTTTGTTTGTGTGGGTTTTTTTTCCTAAGGTCTCTCAGTAGTTATCTTGTGATCTGAGAACGATACCAAAATTGATTTTCAGCAGCATGCATAAGTTCAACAAGGATGGTTGCAGACTGCAAAGAGTAAAGATTTCTGCTGTGCTAGTTTGAGGCAATTTGGAATATTTTAATGAGAGAAGTTAGATGATAGGCTATGAAAAGGAAAAAACTGGTGATGGCTACTTTGCTCATAGGCTTGCTGAGATGTATAAAAACAAGAACACCAACACAGATAATACAGGGAGTCAGTGAGTGTCAGTGTGTGTGTTTCTGTCCAAGTCAGCATCTCTGCTATTTTTCTCCCTGTGTAGCCCAACTAATTCTGCTTCTAACCCCCCTTGACGATCCTTCAAACTCATCTTGCAAGAAAGGCATAATCTGGGATAAGGTAGAGGGGTGGAGAGAAGGTGTCAGGGTGGTTGGGAGCCCCTCCTGGGCACTCTGGTTTCTGGCAGGGCTGTTGTGTTTCTGTATTACCTTTAACTTGTCTATTAGTTGCCGTCCCTGGAGGTATTGAAGCAAAGCCTGGATGAGGCACTTAGTGCCATGGTCTAGTTGATTGGACAGGGCTGGTTAATAGGTTGGACTGGATGATCTTGGAGGTCTCTTCCAACCTGGTTGATTCTATGACTCTATGACTCTATGTCTGTCTATAGCTGTAACTGTTGTATTTCTCTGCTTGTATCTTGTGCTAAGCCGTGAATACAAAGCTTCACTCCTTAACTCCCAGCTGGCTGAGTCTAGCCTGGGTGATTTCATCAGAGTGGGGGGGATCACATCCATACCAAACTATCACATCTGCCATTTCTGATCGTTTGATTTAGCTTTTCCCCTTTCACAGTCCATTTCTCACACAGCATCTCATTCAAACCCAGGACCAAACAAGTCATTCAGAACGGCATTCACACGGACCAAAGTGCCAGGGAGAAAAGACACTTTGTTAGCCACATAGTTCTGTGGGTTGGTGGGCTAAAAATATGCAGAAGGAGTGGAGCCTGGCAGGCATGATGAGTGTTTCAGCTAGTGTGTATTAGGCATTCATGGATATGTGTGCGTGTATGCACACACATTCTGCTACACATCTGGGAGAGAACCCTCAAGTTAAAGAGCTCAAGTCCCACCCCCATCCCTCCCAGCTATACAGGCAATACAGTAGGTAGTTCAGCAGGTGGCATCAGGTGTAATGGGTGAGCCACACACTTCTGTCAGGAAAAGAGTGTGTGCTAACTCTCTTTCCTGGTAGTACACACAGGGAGTGCTATCCTCACACAGCCAGGTTCCAATCTTGGAGTATTTTTGGATGGCTTTACTTCATTCCCTGCAGAATGGTGAGCACTACCTCTGTTATGGGGTTCACAGAATCATAGAATCAACCAGGTTGGAAGAGACCTCCAAGTCCATCCACTCCAACCTAGCACTCATCCCTAGCCAATCAACTAGACCATGGTGCTAAGTCTTTTCATAGTATCATAGTATCATGTGGGAGAACACTCTCCCTAGGCAGGACATGAGCTGTAAACATCAGAGCTCATGCTGCCAACTGTCCTTGGGCTGTCTGGGGCCCAGGGCAGTAAGCTGTAAACAATGAGCACCCCACGCACACCTGCAGGGGGCTGAGCTTGCCATGCCATGGAGTGGACACCAGGGGATTGACTGACCTATGGATACCTTGTTTATAACTCTGAACCAATCTGTACCTTCCACATATGTAAACCTCAGCTAGTTGTGCACACCTCTGCTAAAGGGGTATATAAGCTGTTGCACTTCCTGAATAAAGCTGTACTGCACTGCACTGACCATAAGGCTGCTGGCAGCTGAGTCCTCATCCGCACCCCGATCGATTCTCCGCCTCCCTGGCGGCCTGCCACCCGCAGTATCATAGTATCATAGCATCACCAAGGTTGGAAGAGACCTCACAGATCATCAAGTCCAACCCTTCACCACAGAGCTCAAGGCTAGACCATGGCACCAAGTGCCACGTCCAATCCTGCCTTGAACAGCTCCAGGGACGGCGACTCCACCACCTCCCTGGGCAGCCCATTCCAATGCCAATCACTCTCTCTGGCAAGAGCTTCCTCCTAACATCCAGCCTAGACCTCCCCCACCATAGCTGCATGAAGTACCACTGTTTTTCCTTATATTTCTCCTATTTCCTACACTTCTACAGAGGCAGCAGTTTAGTGCAAAGGACTTTGTGTTCTGTCAGAGCCCATCTGTAGTTGCCATAAACCAGCTTCAAACTCTGAAGCTAACAAAGGCACACCTGTGAATACTAGTGAAGGTCACACATCTTCTGTGCTTTCTTTAACACTGTGAGAATTACTTCACAGTTAACAGAAATTGCTAGAGAACTCAGGATGAGGCTTGACAGGGCTCTGGGCAGCTTGATCTAGATGAGGATGCCCCTGCTGACTGCACAGGGGGTTGAACTGGATGATCTTTGGAAGTCTGTGATGGTTTGGGTGTTACCTGCCTGCCTACACTTAAGAAAAATCACCCAGAGTAGACTCAGCTGAGCTGGGAATTAGAATGGAGCTTTCTATTTGTAGCTTAGCACAAGATCCAAGCAGGTAAAAAGTAATACAGGAACACAACAGTCCTCCCAGAAACCAGAGTCCCCAGGAGGGGCTCCCAACCACCCTGCCACCTTCTCCCCACCCCTCTACCTTACCCAGACTTTGCCTTATGTTCAAGGTGAGTTTGGAGGTCGGCCAGGGGGGTTAGGAAGCAGAAGGAAAGTCTCACAGACAGCAGATTAGAGACAGAAGGGAGAAGTGCATGCAGCCAGAGCCCAAGAGCAACTCCCTTAGCTGTGTTTGTGTTCCTGTTCTTATCCATTTCAGCAAGCCTATGAGTGCAGCAGTCATCAGCATTGTTTCCTTTTCACAGCCTAGCATCTAATTCTTCTCACCAAAATATCCCAGCTAGGCTCAAACTAGCACAAAGCCCCTTCCAACCCAGACCATTCTGTGATAATAGAAAATAACTTTACCAGTAGAGGACTTTTTAAAATGTAACTGAGTATTCAGATAACTTAAGTTGAGCATTTGAAAGCTCAATACATCATAAACAAAAGAGAAAGCAACCAATTCATTTTTAAGTTAGATAGGAGATACCACACTCAATGAAACATATTCCACAGTAATGTCATGGGATGCATACACTAAAATATTAATGAGTGTCATGAGTTTAAAAGGAGTAATTTGAAACTGTCATACTCTGTGTGCACTGCCATGCATTTGGAAAGAGCATAGAGACTTGTTTGCTATCCCAGTTTACAGAGTGCGCAACAAAGCCACCAGATTAAAGTAGGACTCTGCTCTGACTCCACTGAATCCTTAACCCATGTTCAGAGAGAGGTAAGCAATGAATAGTTGATGGAAGTAACAGGATGGCAAGAGAAGCAATACCCTGGCTGGTACAAAGAGCTTTTGTAATTACCAGAAATCACAGAAGCATTCAGGTTGGCAAAGCGCCTCAGGATCACCAAGTCCAACCAACAACCCTACTCTACAAGGTTCACCCCTAAACCGTATCCCCAAGCACCACATCCAAATGACTTTTAAACACATGCAGGGTTGGTTACTCCACCACCTCCCTCGGCAGCCCAATCCAATGCCTGACCACTCTTTCCAAGGAAAAGTTCTTCCTAATGTCCAGTCTAAACCTCCCCTGTTGCAGCTTGAGGCCATTCCCTCTTGTTCTATCACTGTTTACCTGTGAGAAGAGACCAGCACCAACCTCTCCACAACCTCCTTTCAGGTAGCTGTAGACAGCCATGAGGTCTCCCCTCAGCCTCCTCTGTTTCAAACTAACCAGCCCCAGCTCCTTCAGTTGCTCCTCATCAGATTTATTCTCCAGGGCCCTCCCCAGTTTCGCTGCCCTTCTCTGCACTCTCTCTGCCACCTCCACCTCTTGTATTGAGATGCCCAAAACTGAACACAACACTCGAGGTGTGGCCTCACCAGAGCCCAGTCCAAGGGGACAATCACCTCCCTGCCCCTGCTGCACACAGCATTTCTAATCCCAGCCAGGATGCCTTTGGCTTTCTTGGCCTCCTGGGCACACTGCTGGCTCCTATTGAGCTGCTTGTCAATCACAACCCCCAGGTCCCTTTCTGCAGGCAGCTTTCCAGCCACACTGCCCCAAGCCTGTAGCATTGCTTGGGGTTGTTGTGGCCCAAGTGCAAGAAGACATCTTTTAAGTGCACAGTTGTGCAAATCTTAAAATGGACCTCCTGTCAAGCTGCACAGTGTGCACCATGTGCATGTTTTTGGCAGGCAGGCATTTACATTCATGATTTTAAAAGTACAGCTCTCTACAAGAAGTCATTTACATCCAGCAGTGCTAAGGATTGATTTTGAATCAATGTGAATTCTGTGTAAAACAGGAAAACAGACAAACAAAAACAAATTCCCAGGCAAAAAACCTCTGCTAGAATACTTTCTACATTATATTCACAGAATCACAGAATTAACCAGGTTGGAAAAGACCTTCAAGGTCATCGAATTCAACCTATCACCTAACACCTTCTAATTAACTAAATCATGGCACTAAGTGCCTCATTCAGCCTCTTCTTAAACACTCCAGTGCTGGGCCCAGTCCTGTTCAGTATCGTTATTGGTGATCTGGACAAAGAGATTGAGTCCAGCATCAGTAAGTTTGTGGGTGACACCAAGCTAGGAGCAGGTGTGGAGCTGTTGGAGGGTAGGAGAGCCCTGCAGAGGCACTTGGCCAGGCTGGATGTGTGGGCAGAGGTCAATGGGATGAGATTAAACAAGGCCAAGTGCAGGGTTCTGCACTTTGGCCACAACAACTCCAAGCAGCACTACAGGCTGGGGACACAGTGGTTGGAGAGCAGCCAGGTAGAAAGGGACCTGAAGGTGGGGTTGATAGTACGCTGAAGATGAGGCAGCAGTGTGCCCAGGTGGGCAGCAGAGCCAATGGCATCTTGGCCTGGCTCAGGAGCAGTGTGGCCAGCAGGACAAGGGAGGTTCTTCTGCCCCTGTGCTCAGCACTGCTCAGGCCACAGCTTGAGTGCTGTGTCCAGTTCTGGGCTCCTCAATTCAAGAGAGATGTTGAGGTGCTGGAAGGTGTCCACAGGAGGGCAACAAAGCTGGTGAGGGGCCTGGAGCACAGCCCTGTGAGGAGAGGCTGAGTGAGCTGGGGATGTGCAGCCTGCAGAAGAGAAGGCTCAGAGTAGACCTCATTGCTATCTGCAGCTCCCTGAAGGGAGGCTGTAGCCAGGTGGAATTGGCAGGCAGCCAGCAACAGAAGAAGCGTCACAGTCACAAGCTGTGCCAGGGGAGGTCTGGGCTGGATGTTAGGAGGAAGTTGTTGGCAGAGAGAGTGATTGGCATTGGAATGGGCTGCCCAGGGAGGTGGTGGAGTCACTGTGCCTGGAGGTATTGAAGCAAAGCCTGGATGGGGCACTTAGTGCCATGGCCTGGTTGATTGGACAGGGCTGGGTGCTAGGCTGGACTGGCTGAGCTTGGAGGTCTCTTCCAACCTGCTTGATTGTGTGATTCTATAATCCCATGAACAAAATTACAGGTATAAGCACAGATCTTACTTTCTGTGTAGCTGATTTCAAACTGTTGCTACTGTTTAGTTATTGAAGGAGAGGGCTTGCATTTTGCAGAGATTTTATCTGCCACCAGGCTTTGTTTCTTTGATGAGATGACAAAAGTGCCCTTCTAACTTCTATACTTGCTGTTATTAGAAACCACATTTATTATGTAGCTCCACAAAAGCCAAGGGTAAGATGGCTCCATTTATAAATCTAGGGATGTCAGGAAGGGTCACAAAAGCCTTGCCCTCAATAATTCAGAGACTTCTCATCCTAAATCCTTACACTTTAGAGAATGCTGACTCATCTTACGTTCAGGATTGTATTACAAACAAAGAAATAAACCCCAAAATCAAACCACAACAAAACAACTTTTCTCTGAGTCTTAATGTAACAGGTGACAGCAGTGTAATATTTCCTACCTAAAATTCCTGGAAGGAAAGAAGAGTTTCACAGCGAATGCAATATGGGATATTAGAGACAGATTAATTCCAACGTTGCAGAGCTGAAACTCATCAAATATTTAGCAAACTTAGAAGCCAGAAGGGATGGTACCAGCTAATCTGACCTCTTTTGCAGTATTAATTACCATTTAGTGCTCCTGCCGTTGCCCAGGTGCTCATGCAATTACCGCGCCGGGAAATTACCGAAGGAGGTCTTGAGGAAAATTAAAGGATTTAATGTATTAAATGCTTTTAAAAACACATCATTGATTAATAGATGCAATGGCAATGCTTTAAAAAATCCCCAACAAGCTGTGTGCCAAGATCTGAATGGAGTACAGAAAGGCTGAGATGTAATCTAAGCCATACTTCATTTTAGAAATGAACCATAAACACTTTAAAAATTAATGGGAGTGAAACTGGCTCTGCAGTCACTTAGCCTGCAGAGCAGTTCCTGTTACCCCAAACATGGTTGGGAGTGGAAAAACTAAACAGCAACCAAAAAACCAAAAAGCTGCTTTTTTTTCCCCAAGATGGGCTCAGAAATGGCACATCCTGTCAGCACTACCATTCAGCTCATCACTGCTGTGACTACGTTTGACCTCGTATCTTATTCCCACAACTTGAAATTGCTGTTTTGCTTCTCCTACCTACATCAGTGGTGTCCAGCTGATGCCCATTAGAGGACTTCAACCTGGGGACACTCACAACTTCTTAGAAATCTATCAATATTGACAGCAAGCTGTGTCCAAAGAAACAGTACAGGTCTAGATACTAGCATGTATGAATTCATTTCTGGTTTGCTTTCGTTTGCACTCCTCTATAGTCATAGAATGCTTTAAGTTGGAAGGGATTGGAAGGTGTCCACAGGAGGGCAACAAAGCTGGTGAGGGGCCTGGAGCACAGCCCTGTGAGGAGAGGCTGAGGGAGCTGGGGGTGTGCAGCCTGCAGAAGAGGAGGCTCAGGGCAGACCTCACTGCTGTCTGCAGCTCCCTGAAGGGAGGCTGTAGCCAGGTGAGGTTGGTCTCTTCTGCCAGGCAACCAGAAACAGAAGAAGGGGACAGTGTGTCAAGCTGTGCCAGGGGAGGTCTAGGCTGGATGTTAGGAGGAAGGCAGAGAGAGTGATTGGCATTGGAATGGGCTGCCCAGGGAGGTGGTGGAGTTGCCATCCCTGGAGGGGTTCAAGCAAAGCCTGGATGAGGCACTTAGTGCCATGGTCTATTTTTGCCTGGCTGCTCTCCAGCCACTCTGTCCCCAGCCTGTAGTGCTGCTTGGGGTTGTTGTAGCCAAAGTGCAGAACCCTGCACGTAGCCTTGTTAAATCTCATCCCATTGGCCTCAGCTCATGGATCCAGCCTGCTGAGGTCCCTCTGCAGGGCTCTCCTACCCTTTCAGTTTGTTTGTGCTGAGTGAGTAGAAGCTCTTTAATTAAATTACTGTATTAATCATGTTCCCTTAGTTTAAATCTTTAATCTCTAGGGCAAATTTACTTTCATTTATATCCATTAAATCTTTGTAAAAATAGTCAGGCTGGCTTCTATACAAAGAATGAGCATCACCAAAAGCTCAGACAGCCTCAGACACCTAAGAGTGACACCACTGAGAATTTTATTTGAAGCTTAGATCATTTTCCCATCACAGTTTTAGGACTGCTCTACGATTGCCCATGAGATACTGAACGGCAACGAAAGCACTGCAGCGCAGATGAGACTGCAGCTCTGGTATATGGGTGTTAGACTAAGGTCAGTGCCAAAGCAGCCTTAGCAGTGCTGCTTCTTTCACAAGTGTGTCGTATTTCAGGAGGGAGATCATCTATATTTGAAATACAAACACAATTCAGACATATACTTTTGTTGCTTGGTAGTTGGTTTTTCCCTCATGGTGTGCTGGACATGCTTGGCTAATAGATGAGCTAGCTTAAAGTTTGATAACATGAGCAAATAAAGTGTTCTAGTCTGTGTACTTCTACAGAAAAATATCAGGCCATTCAATTGCTTTAATGTTTGGCTGGGGTCCCTGACTAACCACAGTACAAAGCCCAAACCACACCAAAAAATCCAAATCACCAAGCCAAAATCCATTTCCTCAGTGACATAGGTGTAGCAGTTCACCAATAATCAAACTCTGAATTTTGGGTGCCACCTGAAGCTGAAAGAATCATAGAATCAACCAGGTTGGGAGAGACCTCCAAGCTCAGCCAGCCCAACCTAGCACCCAGCCCTGGCCAATCAACCAGACCATGGCACTAAGTGCCTCATCCAGGCTTTGCTTCAACACCTCCAGGCACGGTGACTCCACCACCTCCCTGGGCAGCCCATTCCAATGCCAATCACTCTCTCTGCCAACAACTTCCTCCTAACATCCAGCCTAGACCTCCCCTGCCACAGCTTGAGACTGTGTCCCCTTCTGTTGCTGGTTGCCTGGGAGAAGAGACCAACCCCACCTGGCTACAGCCTCCCTTCAGGTAGTTGTAGACAGCAATGAGGTCTGCCCTGAGCCTCCTCTTCTGCAGGCTGCACACCCCCAGCTCCCTCAGCCTCTCCTCACAGGGCTGTGCTCCAGGCCCCTCACCAGC
>WAAF01020013.1:28667-54981 GCA_013400475.1 Tricholaema leucomelas
GGCTGCTCTCAGCCACTCTGTCCCCAGCCTGTAGTGCTGCTTGGGGTTGTTGTGGCCAAAGTGTAGAATCCTGCACTTGGCCTTCTTCAATCTCATCCCACTGACCTCTGCCCACCCATCCAGCCTGGCCAGGTTCCTCTGCAGGACTCTCCTACCCTCCAATAGCTCCACACCTGCTCCTAGCTTGGTGTCATCTGCAAACATCTTGATGCTGGACTCAATCCCCTCATCCAGATCATTCATAAAGGTATTGAGCAGGACTGTGCCCAGCACTGATCCCTGGGGCACACCACTAGTGCCAGCTGCAAACTGGATGTGGCACCATTCACCACCACTCTCTGGACCTAGCCCTCCAGCCAGTTCTTGACCCATATCATAGCAAATCTGCCCAAGCCACGAGCTGCCAGCTATGCCAGGAGCTTGTTGTGTCAGATGTGTCAAAAGCTTTGCTGCAGTCCAGGTAGACTGCAAAGTCATCAGCTGAGAGCCGAGTTCACAGTCAGAGTCCCTTCAGACCAAAGACCTTTGGAGAAAAGTACTGGCAAAAGTATTTGGGTGATAATGGTGCCAGGTTTGGTTGTTCTTTAATTTGTTCTTCCCTCAGTACTGCACATTGAGAATATTTTTCTTGCCAGCTCATTATGTGTTTTGGCATTTTGGCAGGAGCAGTGTGGCCAGCAGCACCAGCACTGTCATTCTGCCCTGCACTGGCACTGGGCAGGCCTCACCTCCAGCACTGTGTGCAGCTCTGGGCCCTCACCACAAGAGAGAGATTGAGGGACTGGAGCGGGGCCAGTATGGAGTGATGAGACTGGGGAAGGGACTGGAGGGGGAGGCTGATGAGGAGAGGCTGAGGGAGCTGGGGGTGTGCAGCCTGGAGAAGTGGAGACTCAGGGGGGACCTTAGCACACTCTACAGCTACCTGAAGGGAAGCTGTAGTATGGTGGGTGTCAGGCTCTTGTGACAGGATGAGAAGGCATGGCCTGAAGCTGTGCCAGGGGAGCTTTAGGCTGGATGCCAGGAAGTACTTCCTGATGGAAAGGGGAATTAGACACTGAGATGGACTGCCCAGGGAGGTGGTGCAGGTGCCATCCCTGGAGGTGTTTGAGGAAAGCTTGGATGTGGTACTTAGTGCCATGGCCTGGTCAGTGTGGTAGTGTTAGGTCATAGGCTGGACTCGATGATCTCAGAGGTCTATTCCAGCTTCAATAACTCTGTGATTCATAAAGTTTTGGGTTTGAAGATAGGCTTATGTATTTTTGCTGTTTCATAGGAGCATCCTCTCCACAGTAATAACACAATCCACAGACTGTGTTGTTTGCCCATCTGCCAGTAACCAACTTGCAGAGCTGCATTCCTTAAGCCTGCAGTTCTCCATGTCCAGGAACATAATCTGCTGAATTAGTTTTCCCTCCTCTGGCACAGTTTGTTGCACACCCTTCCTATAAATGTAGTGACACATTTTTCTGAGGTTACACTCATGTCAAAATCCATGGATTTTCTCTCATGAGATCACAGGATGTTAGGGGTCAGAAGGGACCTCTGGATGTCCTCCAGTCCACCCCCCCTGCCAGAGCAGGACCAGAGAATCTAGTGCAGATCACACAGGAACACATCCAGACAAGGCTGGAAAGGCTCCACAGAAAGAGACTCCACAACCTCTCTGGGCAGCCTGTGCCAGGGCTCTGTCACCCTTACAGTAAAGAAGCTCTTCCTCATGTTGGGGTGGAATTTCCTGTGCTGCAGTTTCCATCCCTTGTTCCTTGTGCTATCCCAGGGCACAAGTGAGTTGAGGCTGCCCCTGTCCCTTCCTTCCTGTTCCCCAGCCCTCAGCTATTTACAAACATTGCTCAGATCCCCTTCCAGTCTTCTCCTCTCCAGACTAAGCAGCCCCAGGGCACCCAGACTCTCCAGTCTCTTTAGCATCCTTGTAGCCCTCCACTGGACTTTCTTGAGTAGATCCCTGTCCCTCTTGAAGTGGGGAGCCTTCCATCTTACGGTACCTATAGCTGCAGGTATACACCTGAGGCTGTTCTCACCTCCCTTCCAGTGTATTCCATTGCCACCAGTCTCTTCAATAAGCATGAGAACTCATGACTGTATCTATATCTCAGTCAACAGCTCTCCTACCTGTACTTCAAGTACCATGCTTCCCTTTTCCTTTCTCTTCATCTCAGCTTACATGGAAGGCAAACATCTCGATATCACAGGCTCACAGGATGTTAGGGGTTGGAAGGGACCCAAGGAGATCATCAAGTCCAACCCCCCTACCAGAGCAGGACAATCCTATCTAACACAGATCACAGAGGAACACATCCAGACAGGCCTTGAAAGGCTCCAGAGAAGGAGACTCCATAACCTCTCTGGGCAGCCTGTGCCAGTGCTCTGTGACCCTTGCAGGAAAGAAGTTCCCCCTTGTGTTGAGGTGGAACCTCCTGTGCTGCAGCTTACACCCATAGTTATGGTTTAAAAGAATTAAAACTTAACTTAGGAAACCTCCAGTCTCTGTTGAAAGATCTGAAAGTTCATACCAGTGGACAATATGCCTCATATAAGTAGTCATAGAATCATAGAATTGAATCATAGAATCAAACAGGTTGGAAGAGACCTCTGAGGTCATCTAGTCCAACCTAGCACCCAGCCCTGGCCAATCACCTAGGCCATGGCACTAAGTCCTCCTTTCCTGTTGGTGAATGTGCAAAGGGTTTTTACTATTCCATTTACTGTGTATTTTGAATCATTAACTTAATAGGGGTGAATAATTCTAGCACTGCATTGCAATATTGCATCTTATCAGGCTGTTATCCTTTGGATGTCTGTTTCTTGTATCCAAGTATCCTTCTTGTACCCTTCCTTCCAAGAAGGAATAGCTCAAAGTCAAACAGAAGTGAGCTTTCTGACTCTTTTCAGTGAGAAATCCTTCAACAAGAAGAGTTTTATCCACTTTTTGGAGAGAAACAGCAACTTAGCTTTGCTGAACATGATACAAAAAGCTATTCATAGAATGGTTTAGGTTGGAAGGGACCTCAAAGCTCATCCAGTTCCAATCCCCTGCCATAGGCAGGGACACCTCCCACTAAAACGGGTCGCTCAAGGCCTCACCCAACCTGGCCTTGAACACCTCCAGGGAGGTTGTGAAGCACAGAATCACCCAATGTGATCTTTGATCTTTGATCACATTGGGTGATTCTGTGCTCCACAACCTCCCTGGGCAACCTGTGCCAGTGTCTCACCACCCTCACTGCAAAGACCCCTTTCCTAACATCCAGTTTCAATCTCCCCTCTGCCACTTTTAGCCCATTCCCCCTTGTCCTCTCATTACCAGACCTTGTCAATAGTCCCTCCCCAGCCTTTCTGTAGGCCCCCTTCAGATACTGGAAGGTCTCTATAAGGTCTCCTTAAAGCCTTCTCTTCTCTAGGCTGCACAGCCCCAACTCTTGTAGCCTGTCCTCATAGCAGAACTGCTGCAGCCCTCTGAGCATCTTCATGGTCTCTTCTGGACTCACTCCAACAGTTCCATGTCCTGCTTGTGTTGGGGGCTCCAGAACTGCACCCAGGACTCCAGGAGGGGTTTGATGGCAGCAAAGGGGCAGAATCCCCTCCCTTGCCCTGCTGGCCACACTTCTCTTGCTGCAGCCCACAACCCTGATTTGTCCACTTTGCTATTTACTTGATTATATTCTAAAGCATTTTGGTCCTCCATGGGTAGGAAAATGTATCATACAAGACTGAAATTAAATTCTCTACTCTGTTGAAGATGAAACATTCTCTTAAGTGCTTATCCTGCTACAGCCTTAGAGCTGTGTAGAGATAAGTGGGTGTTTTATAATTACTGAGCTTGAACACTACTGTCAGTTTTATATGTTTAATAATATATCAAATATTTAGATCCACAGGGTGCCATATAAAAACAGAGAAATGAAAAACAGATCTCATTAACTGGTGTTTTTCTTCTTTACAGCATCTTGCTACTACTAAATACTGAAGCTTGCCTGAAAAGTTCAAATGGCACTTTGTTGGAAAAAAATCAGCAGCTGCAAATGTGTCCACTCTGCTTTAAGCTTTGTCTCAAAAATCCTTATCTGCCTCTATAAATGCTGTTGGAGATTTAAAAGTTGAGAGTAAGTAATGAAACTGCAGCTGCCTAGGGAAGCTGAGGCAAGCTACTGGAAAATACACCCAAGGATCTTCCCTTTGATCTTTCCATTCCTGATAAGACTACTTCTTGAGTCAGTGACTCTTGCAAATGACCTCTATTTGGCAGCAGCAGGAAAACAACACACATTGTCTACCTGATCTTGGAGGTCTCTTCCAACCTGGTGGATTCTGTGATTCAATGGATGGTAGCAGACCTGTGGAGTCGCCATCCCTGGAGGCGCTGAAGCACTGTGTGGACCTGGTGCCCTGGGACATGCTTTAGGATTGACCCTAAACTGGGTCGAGGATTGGACTGGATGAGCTCTGAGGTCTCTTCCAATTCTGTGATTCTGTATCAAACAGAACTTTAGCAACCTTCTCTGGAGCCTTTCAAGGCCTGTCTGGATGTGTTCCTCTGTGATCTGTGTTAGCATTATCCTGCTCTGGCAGGGGGGTTGGACTCGATGCTCTCCTTGGGTCCCTTCCAACCCCTAACATCCTGTGAGCCTGTGAACCTCCTTTGCAGTTATTGTCATCTACAAATTGGGGGCCATGGGGAGCATGGGAATCTTTCTTTGGGCTTGCACAGCCATAATTTAGTTGCTGGTATTCCTTGTTTCTTCCTTGCAGCACCAAAAAGGTGCAGGATGCAGCCACAGTGAGAAGGTTCAGGGACCTGCTTTCTGTGCTGGCAGGTAAGTGAATGACTACAGGAAGTGAACTGTATGAACTTCTGAATTCATTAGCAACAGGACCTTACCTCTCTGAGTTAAGGCTCACAGGGCAATTCAGAAGATTCACTCTGCTTTAACATGCCTGCAGCAGACAGACTAATTAAGAAGCAGGAAGGAAAGGCAGAAATAGAGAAAGTATTAGGAGAAAAAGACAATTCAGTTCCTTTCTATAGAAAGATAAAACAACAAGAAAAAAAACCCAGCCAATAGCTAATTCTTTCATGGAAAATGGTCTGTTCCAGCTGATGTTGGCCAGTGTGAGCCATTCTGTTTTCCAGGGAGTTTACCTATTGCCAAAGAAATCCTGCAACACCAGTGAAGAGAATCACAGAATCAGTCAGGGACCACAAGGGTCATCTAGTTCCAACTCCTCTGCCATGCCCAGGGACACCCTACTCTAGAGCAGGTTGCTCACAGCCTCAGCCAGCCTGGCCTTAAACACCTCCAGGCATGGGGCCTCAACCATCTCCCTGGGCAACCCAGTTCAGGCTCTCACCACTCTCATGCTGAACAATTTCCTTCTCACCTCCACTCTGAATCTCCCCACCTCCAGCTTTGCTCCATTCCCCCTAGTGCTGTCACTCCCTGATAGCCTCAAAAATCCCTCCCCAGCTTTTTGTAGGCCCCTTCAGATCCTGGAAGGCCACAAGAAGGTCTCCTCAAAGCCTTCTCTTCTCCGGGCTGAAGAGCCTCAACTCTCGTAGCCTGTCCTCACAGCAGAGCTGCTGCAGCCCTCTGAGCATACTTGTGGCCCTTCTCTGGACATGCTTCAACAGTTCCATGTCTTCTGCAGGCTGCACACCCCCAGCTCTCTCTGCCTCTCCTCACAGGGCTTGTGCAGGTTGGCCAGAGCCACATCCATCCTGGTCTTAAAATCTTCCAGGGATGAGGCTTCTACCACCAACCTGGGCAACCTGTTCCTGTTCCTCATCACCTGCCTGGTCAAGAACTTATAGAATCATAGAATGGTTTAGGTTGGAAGGGACCTCAAGGATCATCCAGCTCCAACCCCCTGCCATAGGCAGGGACACCTCCCACTAGAGCAGCTTGCTCAAGGCCTCATCCAGCCTGGCCTTAAACACCTCCAGGGAGGAAGCATCCACAACCTCCCTGGGCAACCCGTTCCAGTGCCTTACCACCCTCACTGTAAAGAACTTCCTCCTAACATCCAGTCTAAATCTCCCCTCTTCCAGCTTAAACCCATTCCCCCTCGTCCTAACATTACTAGACCGTGTAAATAGTCCCTCCCCAGCTTTCCTGTAGGCTCCCTTCAAATACTGGAAAGCCACTATAAGGTCTCCTCGAAGCATTCTCCTCTCCAGGCTGAAGAGCCCCAACTCTCTCAGCCTGTCCTCAGAGCAGAGCTGCTGCAGCCCTCTGATCATCTTTGTGGCTCTCCTTTGGACCCGCTCCAGCAGTTCCATGTCCTTCTTGTATTAGGGGCTCCAGAACTGCACACTTCCTGATATCTAATTTAAATCTGCCTTTGTCTAGCTTGGATCCATTCCCCCAGTCCTATCATAGAATCATAGAATGAACTAGGTTGGAGGAGACCTCCAAGCTCATCCGGTCCAACCTATCACTCAGCCCTGCCCAATTAACTAGACCATGGCACTAAGTGTCTCATCCAGGCTTTTTTTCAATGCCTCCATGGATGGTGACTCTACTACCTCCCTGAAAGTTCTCTCCCCAGCTTTCTGGTAGCCCCCATCAGGTACTGGAAGGCTACAATAAGGACTCCTCAGAGCCTTCTGTGCTAGTGTGAGGCTAACTGGAACATTCTAATGATAACAAAATAGATTATAGGCTGTGAAAAGCAAACAGTGGTGATGTCTACTGCACTCATAGGCTTGCTGAGACGTATAAAACTAAGAACACAAACACAGATAAAACAGAGAGGGAGAGTTAGAGTGTTTATGGCTCTCAGTCACAGTTGGTGCCTGTGCTTTTCTCCCTGACCTGCTTTCTGTGTAACTAATCCTTTCTAACCCCTCTTGGCAATCCTCCAAACTCACCTTGCACGTAAGGCAAACTTTGGGATAAGGTAGAGAGGTGGAAAGAAGGTGGCAGGGTGGTTTGGAGCCCCTCCTGGGCACTCTGGTTTCTGGCAGGGCTGTTGTGTTTCTGTATTACCTTTACCTTGTCTATTTCTGTCTGTAGCTGTAACTGTTGTAACTCTCTGCTTGTATCTTGTGCTAAGCTGTGAATATAAAGCTTCATTCCTTAATTCTCATCTGGCTGAATCTAATCTGGGTGATTTCATAAGAGTAGGGGGGTGGGTCACTCCAAACCATCACACCTTCTCCTCTCCAGGCTGCACAACCCCACCTCACAGTCTGTCCACAGCTGGAGAGGAGCTCCAGCCCTCTGATCCTCCTCATGGCCCTTCTCCAGACACATTCCAGCACATCTTTCTAGTAATAGAGGTTCCAGACTGTAAGCACTAGTGTTGCTCTGAAGTAATTAAGTGTATATGAGTTTTGAATGATTATTTTACTCCACAAAAGCAAGCAAACCAACAAAACAAAACAAAACAAGAAAGTCAGTGACCTAGAAAATTGTGTGGTGTGCAGATGACAGGGAGGCTTTCAAAAAGCTTACCAGTACACCAGCAATGTTCTAAATGGAGCATGACTGAGACTACTGAAAGATAATTTGCCTTAATAAGAGTGGGAAATCACTACAGCCAAGACTGGGCTTCATCTGTAATTCAGATTACAGACACAGCAAAACAGGGTAAAGCTTTCCAATTATTCACTTGGCTACCTGACATGGCCAAGCCCTGACTTCCTCAAGACATTATTTTTCCACATGCACAGCAGTATGGGAGAGCTTTGTCCAGCAATAGGGCTTGAAATTAAAGGGAAAGAAGTGGCAGAGTATCATAGAATCACAGAATCAACCAGGTTGGGAGAGACCTCCAAGCTCAGCCAGTCCAACCTAGCACCCAGCCCTGGCCAATCAACCAGACCATGGCACTAAGTGCCTCATCCAGGCTTTGCTTCAACACCTCCAGGCACAGCAACTCCACCACCTCCCTGGGCAGCCCATTCCAATGCCAATCACTCTCTCTGCCAACAACTTCCCCCTAACATCCAGCCTAGATCTCCCCCGACACAACTTGAGACTGTGTCCCCTTCTTCTTTTGCTGCTTGCCTGGCAGAAGAGACCAACCCCACCTAGCTACAGCCTCCCTTCAGGTAGCTGCAGGCAGCAATGAGGTCTGCCCTGAGCCTCCTCTTCTGCAGGCTGCACACCCCCAGCTCCCTCAGCCTCTCCTCACAGGGCTGTGCTCCAGGCCCCTCACCAGCTTTGTCACCCTCCTGTGGACACCTTCCAGCACCTCAACATCTCTCTTGGATTGAGGAGCCCAGAACTGGACACAGGACTCAAGGTGTGGCCTGAGCAGTGCTGAGCACAGGGGCAGAATAACCTCCCTTGTCCTACTGGCCACACAGTTCCTGAGCCAGGCCATGGTGCCATTGGCTTTCTTGGCCACTTGGGCACACTGCTGGCTCATGTTCAGCTACTGTCTACCTGTACCCCCAGATCCCTTTCCTCCTGTTAGCTAACTGAAAAATCAAGAGGATCCAAAGCTATCCCTCATGAAAGCTGACTTGCCATCAGCCAGCTGTCATAGTCCTCCAACTCCATATGCTCCAATTTACCTACCTAGGAATCAGCATTCCATAACACCGTTCTACTGCACACATACTGCCTTACGAATTAGCATGAGTAGTGCAGAGGGAAATAAATCATTACCTAAAGACTAAGTGCTATTATTCTGAATGTGTACAGCAATAATAACTTGCTTTTATAGACTAGTAAAATAATGAGATCACAGGAATAATCTTAGATCAGAGTCTGTCAGGAGTCACAGAAGACCTGATCAGGTGACATTCTGGCTTAATCTTCTTGAAGGTATTTTTGCAGAGCAAAATCTGTTTGACAATTGTTGTGTGTGCATATCTATCTACACATGTATGCATAGACACACATACATAGGTATACACACATCTGTATTTATATATGTGACATGGGCAGAGGCATTGAGTGCAGCCTCAGCAAGATTGCTGATGACACCAAGCTGTGTGGTGCAGCAGACAGGCTGGAGAGCAGGGATCCATCCAGAGAGACCTAGACAGGCTGCAGAGGTGGGCACAAGCCAACCTCAGGAGGTTCAACAGGACCAAGTGCAAAGTCTTGCATCTGGGTTGAGGAAATCCCAAGCACAAGTACAGGCTGGGCAGTGAGTGACTGGAGAGCAGCCCTGGGGAGAGGGACTTGGGGGTGCTGGTGGATGAGAAGCTTAACATGAGCCAGCAGTGTGTACCTGCAGCCCAGAAAGCCAAGCAGAGCCTGGGCTGCAGCAGGAGAAGTGTGGCCAGCAGGGCCAGGGAGGTGATTCTCCCCCTCTGCTGCGCTCTGCTGAGACCCCACCTGGAGTACTGCATCCAGTTCTGGAGCCCCCATTACAAGAGGGATGTGGAGATGCTGGAATGTGTCCAGAGCAGGGCCAGGAGGATGCTCAGAGGGCTGCAGCAGCTCTGCTGTGAGCACAGACTGAAAGAGTTGGGGCTGTGCAGTCTGGAGAAGAGGAGGCTCCCAGGTGACCTTCTTGTGGCCTTCCAGGATCTGAAGGTGGCCTTCAAAAAATCTGGGGAGGGACTTCTGAGGCTATGAGGGAGTGACAGGACTGGGGGGAATGGAGCAAAGCTGGAGGTGGGGAGAGTCAGGCTGGATGCAAGGAGGAAGTTGTTCAGTATGAGAGCGGGGAGAGGCTGGAATGGGTGGTTGAGGCCCCATGTCTGGAGGTGTTTAAGGTCAGGCTGGATCACAGTCTCACAGTATTACCAAGGTTGGAAGAGACCTCATAGATCATCAAGTCCAACCTGTTACCACAGAGCTCAAGGCTAGACCATGGCACCAAGTGCCACGTCCAATCCTGCCTTGAACAGCTCCAGGGATGGCAACTCCACCACCTCCCTGGGCAGCCCATTCCAGCTGATGGCCAGCTTGATGTAGGGTAGGGTGTCCCTGGGCATGGCAGGGGGGTTGGAACTGGCTGATCCTTGTGGTCCCTTCCAACACTGACTGATTCTGTGACTGTATGATTCCTGCTCCACTACTGCAAAGCTGCATGCAGCCAAGTTAGACACTGCTGTTATTACTGGCCAGTCATAGCATCAGAGAATGCCAGGGGCTGCAGTGAAAGACATCTTTGTGGGCAGAAGGGAATCACCTTCTGTTTTAACCTTAGTCCATTTACTAGAGGTAGCAGTTCAATATGACTCCAAAACACAGGAAACTGGTTACCTAGGGTATCTTAGAGACCTGGTGAGACTGTAGGAGGTGAGTGCATACATGGATTAGGCAGTTACATATCTATGCACACATATACACATATATATATGTATGTATGTAAAAGAATATATCACTTACAAATTATGGAAATTCCTGGTAAACAAACAACTTCCCCCCCAAAAAATCCCCAAACAAAACAAAGCAAAACCCCAACCAAACCAATAATAAAACCCCAACAAAGCCCAGGAAACCCTTTAACTGAAAACCAATACTGGTTTCAAATAGCAACTATTCCTCTTTTCCTATAAACTTTGAAGTACAGAATCAAACTTTCACAAGAGGGAATGTTTTCTTTCTGTGAATTACATAAAGAATCAGCCAAGCTACCTGTCTTTAATTTCCTCCCAATTCTTCAGAGGAATGGAAGTTCAAAGACCTTTCCCCACTAGTGTACAGAGTGCCTTCCTTGAGAAACTGTGCTGACACGGTGTGACACAGCTGCACGTTCGCAAGGAGGACTTTGGTGTATACTCTTCCAGGTATAAAAAGGGGATGAGGTTTGGAGAGAAATGAAATAACCTCACAAGGAGAGAAAGGAAGGGCTGTGGCCAGACACTTTGGTGGAAAACAGCTGCAGATCTAAGCTAAGCCAACGTACTGGATTAAAGAAATTACTGAAGTTCCAGTGAAGGGCCACAGCCCTGTGAAGAAGGTTTCACTGTTCTAGTACTCAAGGAAATTACAGAACCATAGAATCAATCAGGCTGGAAGAGACCTCCAAGCTCATCAGGTCCAGCCTATCATCCAGCCCTAGCCAAGCAACTAGACCATGGCACTAAGTGCCTCATCCAGGCTTTGCTTCAACCCCTCCAGGGACGGCGACTCCACCACCTCCCTGGGCAGCCCATTCCAATGCCAAACTCTCTCTCTGGCAACAACTTCCTCCTAACATCCAGCCCAGACCTTCCTATGCCCTTTCATTCTCTTCCTTAACTCTATTCTAGAGTAAGGCTAGAATAAAGAAAATCTAAATCAGTTATGTGGACAGTTGATCACTGACTTCAGAAACTACTTTGTTTTTCCAAGCAACTCAAGAGGTTCTGGAAAAGTATGGGACAGATAAACAAACAACCAAACAAATCTCTAAGTTGGCCAAAAAGCTATTTTTCCAGGAGGAGATCATAAACAACTAACATTTATAGTTAATAAAACTGTGCTTCACTGGAATTGTATCATAGCTTCTAGCAAGCTCACAACCACAGCTGTAAAAGAGATTTAGGGAGTAGAACTGCATCATTTACAATAGGATGTCAAGAACCATTCTGGACATGATAGTGAAGTGGGTCTCTCATGTCATATGCTTAGCAAATACTTAAGGAATAAAATAAGCTGTGTTGCTGTGGAGGGAGACTCCACAACCCCCCTGGGAAGCCTGTTCCATCATCCTCACAGTGAAAAGGTTTTTGCTCCTGTTTCCATGGAACTTCCTATGCCTCAACTTCCACCCATTGCCCCTTGTCCTGCCACTGGGCACCACTGAGCAGAGCCTGGCTTCATCCTCTTGGCACTCACCCTTTACATATTTATCAACATGAATGAGGTCACCCCTCAGGCTCTTCCTCTCCAAGCTAAAGGGCCCCAGCCTCAGGCTCTCTTCATAAGGAAGATATTCCACTCCCTTCATGATCTTTGTGGCTCTGTACTCGACCCTCTCAAACAGTTCCCTGAGGTCCTCTGGAACTAAGGGGCCCAGAATTGGACACAATATTCCAGATGCAGCCTCACCAGGACAGAGTAGAGTGGGAGGAGAACCCCTCTTGATCTACTAACCACAGCCATTCTAATCCACCCCAGAATGGCACTGGCATTCTTGGCTACCAGAGCACATTGCTGGCTCATGGTCAGCCTTTCATCCACTAGGACCCCCAGGCCTTTCCACCACTCTCCAACAGGTCAGTCCCCAGTCTATACTGATTCATGGGGTTGTTCTTTCCTAGGTGCAAGACTTGCCTTACTTTTACTTCATCATAAAGTCACAGAACCACAGAATTACAGAATCAGTCAGGGTTGGAAGGGACCACAAGGATCATTTAGTTCCAACCCCCCTGCAATGGGCAGAGACATCCTACCCTAGACCAGCCTGGCCAGAGCTTCAGCCAGCCTGGCCTTAAACACCTCCAGGGATGGGGCCTCAACCACCTCCCTGGGCAACCCATTCCAGCCTCTCACCACTCTCATTCTGAACAACTTCCTCCTCACCTCCCCTCTGAATCTCCCCACCTCCAGCTTTGCTCCATACCTAAACCTCCCTGATGCGTCTTCAGGCCGTGACCTCTTATATTGATCATGAGAGTGACATCAACTCCTACAATGGAGAAATGCTGCACATAAATAGTTTGCATGCAACACTTAAAAGGAAAAAAAAAATCCACCTCTGCACAGTGCAACAATAATGACAGCAACAACACAGAATACATGAATATAGAATAGAACCAACCAGGTTGGAAGAGACCTCCAAGATCATCCAGCCCTATCCAGTCAGCCAGACCATGGCACTAAGTGCCTCATCCAGGCTTTTCCTGAACACCCCCAGGGATGGCGACTCCACCACCTCCCTGGGCAGCCCATTCCAATGCCAATCACTCTCTCTGCCAACAACTTCCTCCTAACATCCAGCCTACACTTCCCTCGGCACAACTTGAGGCTGTGCCCCCTTGTCCTGTTGCTGGTTGCCTGGGAGAAGANGAAACACAGATCATCAGAGAATCATAGAATACTGGGAGAGGAATCATATAGAGTCATACAGAACCAAGCAGGTTGGAAGAGACCTCCAAGCTCAGCCAGTCCAACCTAGCACCCAGCCCTGGCCAATCAACCTGACCATGGCACTAAGTGCCTCAGCCAGGCTTTGCTTCAACCCTTCCAGGCACAGTGACTCCACCACCTCCCTGGGCAGCCCATTCCAATGCCAATCACTCTCTCTGTGAAATATCTTCACCAAAAAGAAAGCAGCAGAATTTAATGTTTCTGAGAGTGAACAATGATTCTTATTTAAATCACCAAATGTCAATGCATTAGATGGAACTCAGCTCACCAATTGCCTTGTTAAAAGAAAACTCAGCTACAACTGGACAGAAGAGGGGAGAAAAGGACAGCATGAGCACACGTTCAACCCTCATCTCCTCCCACCCAGGAATAGAGATATAAATTTAGACTATCAGAGAGATGCAGTGGGAAACATTAGAGATTTTAAAAGATGCTAAAGGTCAATCCATTCAAGAAATTTATGGAAAATTTGATAATACTGAACTACCCCAACCAATCCTTCAGGTCAGATTTCAATTACTGAGAGACCTTTATGTCAGAGGAAAATAATTCCCAGCATTGGTATCATGTGACCTGTCAACATAAATCACCAGTGCTGGATATAGATGCAGCCACCTGCACTTCTTGTGTCTGCAGAGCCTGAAATCTGAGCTTCTACCTGATTCTAGTTACACAGCTGAAGGAATTTCCTTGACCTCCTGCCTGACCATGCCAGCTTTACTTGCTCTCAGGACATCTGACCCAAAGTTGCACGATTCCATTCTTCTGCAGCATCTCTTGATTCTCTCTAATGGAATTAGAAATTGTGCAAGTTTGAGCCTAGCAGGAATGTTTTGGTGGTAAGAATTAGGTTATAGGCTGTGAAAAGGAAACAATGCTGATGTCTACTGCACTCATAGGCTTGCTGAGATGGGTAAGAACAAGAACATAAACATAGATAACTCAGTTGTTTACTCTCTGTCTTTGGGGCTGCACTTTTCTCTCTCTCTAACCTGCCACCTGTGGGACTAATCCTTCTGCTCCCTACCCGCCCTGGCTGACCCTCCAAACTCACCTTGAACATAAGGCAAAGTCTGGGGTAAGGTAGAGGGGTGGGAAGAAGGTGGCAGGGTGGTTGAGAGCCCCTCCTGGGGACTCAGGTTTCTAGGAGGGCTGCTGTGTTTCTGCATTACTTTCTTTTAACTGGTATATTTCTGTCTATAGCTGTAGAGATTGTAAATATCTGCTTGTATATTGTGCTAAGCTCTAAGTATAAAGCTTCATTCAATTTCCAGCAGCTGAGTCTAGTTTGGGTGATTTTACTTAAGGTGGGGGTGGGGGGTGCAGGGAAGACCCAAACCATCACAGAAATGGTTTTCTTCAGGTTCACAAATGGATTGATTTTTATGCAGACATATTTAACCTCCCTTATAATGAGCATGAAGCTTAACGACAAGAAATTTGCTGGCTTTCTCTTCCCATCTGCCCTCGGGTCCTGCAGCTTTACTTCACAAAGGAATGGGGAAAAAAAGATGGAGACAGAGCCTTGGTATGTGTAGCATTCAAATAACAGGCAATCAAAATAAATCTATAGAATAATTACTGCAGACACAGATTTCTCTGATTTACCCTTAGCGTGCAGCGTGCCTTAACTGAAAGCATTAGAAACACACCCCAGAAAACACACAGCATCAGCAAGTGACTAAACCTGGCTACAGAGTACATGCCACACAGAGGATGGGTTGTAAAGGGAGGCTCATCAGTTTCTTGCATAAAGGCAGGCAGCCTGGAGCTTGTATTATACGCCACAAAAGCCCACCTAGCAAACAGGCTGTTATGCCACTTTTGAGTCAGACCTTATGCAGCAAGCATGAGAAGTCTCATTCCCACTCTTTGAGGGAGATCTTGTAATAGTGACATGGAGGTCTCCTGACTGTAAGACTTGCTTTCACTCTGTGGTGGTACCCACTCTGATGAAATCACCCAGGCTAGACTCAGCTGGCTGCAAATTCAGGAATGAAGCTTTATATTCACAGCTGAGCACAAGATACAAGCAGAGAGTTACAACAGTTACAGCTATAGACAGAGATAGACAAGTTAAAGGTAATACAGAAACACAACAGCCCTGCCAGAAGCCAGAGTCCCCAGAAGGGGCTCCCAACCACCCTGCCACCTTCTCTCCACCCCTCTACCTTACCCCAGATTATACCTTTCTTGCAAGGTGAGTTTGGAGGATCAGCAAGGGGGAGTTAGAAGCAGAAGGATTAGGTACACAGAAGCAGCCCAGGGAGAAACACAGACTTCGACAGAGACACACACTCTGTCTTATCTAGGTTTGTGTCCTTGTTTTTCTACACCTCAGCAAGCCTATGAGTGGAGAGCACCACTGTTCCCTTTTCACAGCCTATAATCTAGTTTTTCTCATTAAAATATTCCAGTTAGCCTCACACTAGCACAGCTGGTGACAGAATGTGAAGCAGCAGCAACAGGGGAGAATGAGAGCCCTAGCCTACGTGACTGACCTTTCAGGTGCTTGACAAAAGCCATCAAGTTACTTAAGGGAAATACTGGTGGTGTCCCAGTGTGAAAATGCACAAAGAGCTTCCACCATAAATGTAAATGAGGAAGTCACATCTGTCCCATCTCTGTCCATTTTTACACTCATTTAATGACTAGCATCAAAGGAAGGAAATAACACTCATCACAAATTTCACAGCAGAGAAAGCCTGCATTAGAGGAAAAAGCACACTCCCATCAGAATGACAATATAGGGAATACTCAGGACATCCCCTATCAAAATCCTAACCTCCCTGATGCATAGCAAGTGTCAAATGAGCACCACAACATGCTCCTTCTCTGCAACATTTGGATTTTCTGCCTGATAGTCCTAAAGATTCCAACGGTGATGCCCTGCATCATATGATTCTGCAAGGCTTCCCTTTATAACTATTAGCTGAGATAACAGAGCAAAAGATCCAGAGCAAATCTGCAGAGTGGCACAGTCCTCTGCAGCCCAAACTTCTACACTGAATGAGACAGACAGAAAGAACTTAGGGGAAACCTGCACAATTACTGTGGGCACTACTTATTTTCCCTTACAGGCCAAGGTGCAAAGCCACCTCTTAACATTAACTGCTTTGGACAGTTTAAATCTAAAATCCAGCCCAAGTGTATGCCACAGCCTGACTTTGGCTGCATAAACCAAAAAGCTACTGAGCACTGCAGCCTTGGACACTGCAGTGCAGGACTAGCTTCTCAAGCATCTTAAAATGAAGATGCAGCTAACATTTCTTACCTGCTAAAGAACTGGAAAGATCTCTTTATTGGCGAAAGCTTAACTGTAATGAGATTTCCCAACTTCATTAAACAGTCTTATTTATGCCTGTTTTATCAAAACAAATTCCTACAAACAAATCTGGCCCTGAGGAGGAGTGCTGGAGGTGTCAGCTCTGCTCAGCAGTGAGTGTTACAGCCTGCAGCAGAGCAGGGCTCCAGGCTACATTGGTTCCGCCTGCATTTCCTCAGACTGAAGCCTGAAGGCTTCAGAAGTTTCTTTACTACATCCCAGTTGACAGTCAAAAGTGGATGCCAGTGGTGGGAGTCTGAAGCATTAAGTTTCGTTCTTGTAATAAGAAATAACATTATATTTTGTTTGTCCAATATATCTTCTACTCCAGAAACACAGACATTCTGTCAAAATGGTGTGCTGACACTCATAGAATCAGAGAATCAACCAGGTTGGAAGAGACCTCCAAGATCGCCCAGCCCAACTTAGCACCCAGCCCTGGGCAATCAACCAGACCATGGCACTAAGTGCCTCATCCAGGCTTTGCTTCAACACCTCCAGGCACAGCAACTCCACCACCTCCCTGGGCAGCCCATTCCAATGCCAATCACTCTCTCTGACAACAACTTCCTCCTAACATCCAGCCTAGACCTCCCCTGGCACAGCTTGAGACTGTGTCCCCTTCTTCTGTTGCTGGTTGCCTGGCAGAAGAGCCCAACCCCACCTGGCTGCAGCCTCCCTTCAGGGAGCTGCAGACAGCAATGAGGTCTGCTCTGAGCCTCCTCTTCTGCAGGCTGCACACCCCCAGCTCCCTCAGCCTCTCCTCACAGGGCTGTGCTCCAGGCCTCTCGCCGGCTTCATTGCCCTTCTCTAGACACATTCCAGTATCTCAACATCTCTCTTCAACTGAAGGGCCCAGAACTGGACACAGCACTCAAGGTGTGGCCTGGCCAGTGCTGAGCACAGGGGCAGAATAACCTCCCTTGTCCTGCTGGCCACACTGTTCCTGAGCCAGGCCAGGATGCCATTGGCTCTCCTGCCCACCTGGGCACACTGCTGGCTCAACTTCAGCCTACTCTCTACCAGTAGCCCCAGGTCCCTTTCTTCCTGGCTGCTCTCAGCCACTGTCCCCAGCCTGTAGTGCTGCTTGGGGTTGTTGTGTCCCAAGTGTAGAACTTCGCGTGGATCAAAGATTCCAGACTGGCCTTTCAGGGGGTGAGTTCAATACCTTATAGGGACACTGGCTGGGTTTTTGTTGCTACTATGAGACACAAAGCACGGAACTTTCATAAAGAGTTTTTGTTATCTCAGTGAAGAAAAATAAAATTCTATTTCAGCTTGACATGGGTAAAAAATTGCATAGAAACTGTTTTTTTCCGCTGGAGTGATCTGCTGTAGGAGTTAGCCATATGCTTTAAATGTGACTGACGTGTCTCTGAATTTAATGTGTCACCTGCTGAGTTCAGGATCTGCTGTCTATCTCTCGATGTGTAAAAAATGGATTGCTTCAAAGTGATTTATTGCCAGCAAAATAGAATGTGAAAACAACAATAGGAGGAGTGCTGTAAAGGCATCCTTCATTTAATAGCGCTGTTTGACGAGTAAATTATTTCACAAATGTAATCATTCTTATTGGGAAACTCTCAGCCTTGACAAAGCTACTGCAGTCTGCTTTCTGGCTTCCTGATTCATTAAGAGCTAATGCCATTAAGAACATGGGAAAAATGCAGCATTAACCCCCTGGGTTCCATTACAGCCTGGAAATCCATGCAAAAAAAAAAAAATTACAGGGTTACAGTTTTCACCAACCAGCTGAGGAATTAATCTCTTGGATTGCATTTTTCCTTCCTCTGCTGTGAAGTATCTACAGAATCAGTTTTATAAGGGGTCTTCGTTTTCGCTTTCTGTCTACAAACCTGTGTCTTGCTTTATAAATCTCTCCCCTCAAGCTAGCAAAGGCTTGGCACACAGAACAGTTCCAAAATAGCATGGGGTGTCCTTCAAAAAAATGTTAACAATGGAATCAATTGATGAGAATGTTTCTTATTTTCAGTGTTTTCACTTTGAAAAGATTACCATAAATTGTAAACAGTAGTATGCAGAATCATACAGGAATAACTGTAATCATACAGGAATAACTTGTAAACAGCAGTATGGAGAACCAGACAGAATCAACCGGGTTGGAAGGGTCTTCAATGATCACCCAGTTCTAACCCCTTTGCCATGGGCAGGGACAACTCACACTAGATCTCAGAATCATAGAATCAGCCAGGTTAGAAAGACCTCCAAGCTCAGCCAGTCCAACCTAGCACTCAGCCCTGGGCAATCAACCAAACCATGGCACTAAGTGTCTCAGCCAGGCTTTGCTTCAACACCTCCAGGCACGGCATCTCCACCACCTCCCTGGGCAGCCCATTCCAATGCCAATCCCTCTCTCTGCCAACAACTTCCTCCTAACATCCAGCCTAGACTTCCCCTGGCACAGCTTGAGACTGTGTCCCCTTCTTCTGTTGCTGCTTGCCTGGCAGAAGAGACCAACCCCACCTGGCTACAGCCTCCCTTCAGGNCCTCCCTTGTCCTGCTGGCCACACTGCTCCTGAGCCAGGCCAGGATGCCACTGGCTCTCCTGCCCACCTGAGCACACTGCTGCCTCAGCTTCAGCTACTCTCTACACTGAATCAAGAATTTTGGGCTTAAATACAATTGGGCATATCTTAAGACATAAACAGGACTATTATGCTTAATAAGATATAGAGAAAACATATTACATAGCATGCACAATCTGTCCCAGCCTGGGGCCATGAGCTACCTGAGGCAGGAGGACAGAAGTGACTCTTACTGCTCTTGGAGAGTAAGAACGAGGACACTGCACACTGCTTGGAAGTCTGAAGGCAGATTCTGTTTACAGGTGCATACATGCAGCAGGCAATCAGGCAGAACCAACACATCCACAAGCCAGGCCAAGCCTACCGGACTGAAACCTTCTGGAATCCTCCACCTGTGCCGCCCTCAGCAGGCCTGAGAGTAGGCCAGAAGTGCCCACCCAGCTTAGGCCTACAAGGGCTCAGCAGGCCGCATGAGGCAGCTCACAGCTCCCTGCCAGCCAGCAGCCTTCTCACGCACACTCACCACGAGACACCCAGGGACCAGCTCCGCCTGCAGGGGAGACGTGAGGGGAGGGGAGGCAGGGAGGAGAAGGGAAGAAAGCACTCTCAGCCAGGCACTGCCTCATACGCTGTGACAGCAGAAAGGAGACTACAATAACATTACAATACCCTGGGATGAGCAGGTCTGCCCCCGGGACAGGGTCTCGTCTCTGCAGTTTTCTTGAGGGGACCTGGGACCCTCCCCAGACAACCACAGTACTCACAGCTTCTGAACAGGACAGCTCAGTCAAGTGCCACCAACTATGCTTC
The DNA here is from genome assembly GCA_013400475.1 of Tricholaema leucomelas. NCBI lineage: Eukaryota > Metazoa > Chordata > Aves > Piciformes > Lybiidae > Tricholaema lacrymosa > Tricholaema leucomelas. The sequence continues at coordinate 48,350 of WAAF01020013.1, forward strand.
ATGGTCATACCAGAAGGTGTCCAGAGAAGGGCGACAGAGCTGGTGAGGGGCCTGGAGCACAGCCCTGGGAGGAGAGGCTGAGGGAGCTGGGGGTGTGCAGCCTGCAGAAGAGGAGGCTCAGGGCAGACCTCATTGCTGTCTGCAGCTACCTGAAGGGAGGTTGTAGCCAGGTGGGGTTGGTCTCTTCTGCCAGGCAAGCAGCAAGAGAAGAAGGGGACACAGTCTCAAGTTGTGCCAAGGGAGGCATAGGCTGGATGTTAGGAGGAAGTTATTGGTAGAGAGAGTGATTGGCATTGGAATGGGCTGCCCAGGGAGGTGGTGGAGTCACCATGCCTGGAGGTGTTGAAGCCAAGCCTGGATGAGGCACTTAGTGCCGTGGTCTGGTTGATTGCCCAGGGCTGGGTGCTAGGTTGGACTGGATGAGCTTGGAGGTCTCTTTCAATCTGGCTGATTCTATGATTCTACATCCTTAAAAACAAAGAATAACTCTTTGCCTCCCTTTCCAGGCACCATTCATGTCAACCACACCAATGCTGCTTGCCAGAGCCACTCCTAGAGCACAAAATACCCCTCAGAAAAAATTACTGTCTTTGTTTCTTGTCAAGCATCTCACCAAAAACTCCATGGGGTGCCCCTGCTGATTGCAGGGAGGGGCTGGACTACATGACCTTTGGAGATCCCTTCCAACCCAGACCATTTTATGATTAGGTATTCCTTGGCTATCAACATAAACCAGTTCAGTTACTTTTACTGCTCTTTGATCACTGGGTTGCTAAATGACTCAAGCTTAGAACCACTGCCATGACTGGACCCCCATGCCTCCCCCTTTGTGTGACTGCTGTCTCACCTTTGGGATTATAATCTCCAAAACCAGCAAAATGTGGTTGGGCCCAGGGGCGTGGTGGAGTCACCATCCCTGGAGGTGTTGAAGCAAAGCCTGGCTGAGGCACTTAGTGCCATGGTCTGGTTGATTGGACAGGGCTGGGTGCTAGGTTGGACTGGGTGCTAGGTTGGACTGGCTGAGCTTGGAGGTCTCTTCCAGCCTGGTTCCAGTCCAAGCCCCCTATTCTAACCTGTGACTTACACTCAACTAAATAGCAATGAGAATGACAGATCCACAGAACGTTAGGGGCTGGAAGGGATCTCCAGAGATCACCCAGTCCAAGCCCCCTGCCAGAGCAAGATCACCTGGAACAGATCACATGGGAATGCATTCAGGCAGGTTTTGAGTATCATCAGAGAGGGAGACTCCACAACACCCCCGGGCAACCTGTTCCAGTGCTCTGTCACCCTCACAGGGAAAAAAATCCTCCTCATGTTTTCCTATGCTTCAGCTTCCAGCCACTGCCCCTTGTCCTGCCACGGGACATCACCCAGCAGCTCTTGGCTCCATCCTCCTGGCACTCACTCACCCTGCACATCTCTATAAGCATCGATGAAGTGTTGAGTTGCTCATTGTTTGCTCTTTAGTTTTCTTCTAGCAGTTCCCAATGCTTGCTTTTCATTTCCTTCCAGTAGTTAGTGACAGTGGGAGGATACAGGATACTTCCTCTGCCTAAGGTAGATTTTGCCTGAAATGGTTTGTTGCTGATGGGTTTTAGAGGAAACTGAAGTGCTGAGTATGAACGACAGCGATAGCTTGCCAAGTCATGGGAGGTTATTTTAAACATTGACAAGACTCAGCTTCTTGCCAGCATTTAAATTTATCCACTGCCTTTCAAGACTTACTTTCTCTGGGTTTTGAACATTAACACACTTTTCTACCTAGAGAGGAACCCTGACATTTGAATGACTATTTGTCACAGAAGCAAGACTGGAAAGTGGGAAGGGAGAGGTAAGGATCTACTTTCTGTGGTATTTCTCTCTTAAATACATGCAGAAGTCAGAAGGGACCCAGCTGTTGGGTCTGGGTTTTTTAGTTTGCTTGTGATATTGAAACTAGCAGCTCCTGTGGATAAATAAATATTGCTTAAGCCCTCACTATTAGTTATGGCTTCCAAGTGCAATTGCAATCACTTTGTGATGTATGACAGTGACTGGAAAATTTACTTTACAAGACTTCCAATACAGACACATCTTGGAAAGAAAAATACAAACAAGCACAGAAGAAAAGACCAGCAAAGTGATTTACCCAGCAAGTGTGCAGATGGCACCAGGCTGTGTGGCACAGTCGACTTGCTGGAGGGCAGGGATCCATCCAGAGGGACCTGGACAGGCTGCAGAGGTGGGCCCAGGCCAACCTCATGACATTCAACAAGGCCAAGTGTAAGGTCCTGCACCTGGATCAGTGCAATCCCAAGCACAACTTCAGGCTGGGTGGTGAATGGCTGAGAGCAGCCCTGAGGAAAAGGACCTGGGGGTCTGGGTTGACAAAAAGCTCAACAGGAGCCTGCAGTGTGCACATGCAGCCCAGACAGCAACCCTGTGCTGGGCTGCAGCAAGAGCAGTGTGGGCAGCAGGGCAAGGGAGGGGATTCTGCCCCTTGGCTCTGCTCTCCTCAGACCCCACCTGCAGTCCTGTGTGCAGTTCTGGAGCCTCCAACACAAGAAGGACATGGAACTGTTGAAGCCAGTCCAGAGAAGGGCCACCAAGATGCTGAGAGGGCTGCAGCAGCTCTGCTATGAGGACAGGCTACAAGAACTGGGGCTCCTCAGCCTGAAGAAGAGAAGGCTTCCATGAGACCTTATAATGGCCTTTCAGTATCTGAAAGGGGCTACAGGAAGGCTGAGGAGAGACTATTGACAAGGTCTTGTAATGACAGGATGAGGAGTAATGGGTATAAATTCACAGAGGGGAGATTGAAACTGGATGTTAGGAAAAGGTTCTTTGCAGTGAGGGTGGTGAGACACTGGCACAGGCTGCCCAGGGAGGTTGTGGAGCACAGAATCACAGAATGTGATCAAAGATCACTTAGTGCCATGGTCTAGTTGCTTGGATAGGGCTGGGTGCTAGGTTGGCCTGCATGAGCTTGGGGGTCTCTTCTAACCTGGTCAATTCTATGATTCTATGTTATTAAAAAAAACAGGAAAACCAAAAACCCTACCAAGGAACCAAAAAAGGACAGCACAAAAAAGGGGCTTAGATCCCCAGTGAGCATTCCAGCCTTGCATGCACACAGCAGCAGTGGCTATCCCAGGCATACCACTAGCTTCATCACTCTAGAGATACAGCAAAATAACTGACAGTAGTATCCATGTAGTAGCCACATTGGTTAGTGGCTATGTCTGTCCATGTCACTGCTAAGTGACGTGAAGTATGCATAGACAGCTATTGACAGCAACATCGTACCAGAACAGTGCTTTTGTAGCCAAGCTGCTTCCTCAAATACAGGAATCAGAGATTAAATATAGATACAGGATCTGAAAGAGTTTTTAGCTTGCAAATGACAGAATCATTTCTTTTCCAGCTCTGTGGGTAAAACTCAGGAGCCCATGACAATGGCGAAGTTCTTCACAGTAATTGCAGTTTTGCCATTTCCCATCTTTGCTGCTTTATACCTCCCTCTGAAGTCAAAACCTTTCCTTTTGCTTCACTTCAAGGGGCTGCACTTTGGCCACAACAACCCCAAGCAGCACTACAGGCTGGGGACAGAGTGGCTGAGAGCAGCCAGGAAGAGAGGGATCTGGGGGTGTTGGTAGAGAGTAGCTGAAGCTGAGGCAGCAGTGCCCAGGTGGGCAGCAGAGCCAATGGCATCATGGGCTGGCTCAGGAGCAGTGTGGCCACCAGGACAAGGGAGGTTCTTCTGCCTCTGTACTCAGCACTGGCCAGGCCACACTTTGAGTGCTGTGTCCAGTTCTGGGCCCTTCAGTTGAAGAGAGATGTTGAGATACTGGAACGTGTCCAGAGAAGGGCAATGAAGCTGGTGAGGGTCCTGGAGCACAGCCCTGTGAGGAGAGGCTGAGGGAGCTGGGGGTGTGCAGCCTGCAGAAGAGGAGGCTCAGAGCAGAGCTCATTGCTGTCTGCAGCTACCTGAAGGGAGGCTGTAGCCAGGTGGGGTTGGNTGGAGGTCTCTTCCAACCTGGTTGATTCTATGATTTAACAAAAAATAGAAGAAATCAACCCCATTAAAAGTAGATCTATATTGCCCCCAGAGGAAACTTGATGGTCTAGACAGATTAAGTCTTTTGATTCCCATTGAGGGAACAACTACTATATCATGGGTGCCAGAGCTTTGAACTGTTGACGTTCTGAAAGTACTTCAATGCTTGTTTTTCACTTCCATCACTAATCAGTCTGCATTAATGTGCACTTTCAGCTCATAGAAATCTTGAAAACACATTGAATATCACAGCAAATCAGCAGCAATAGATGATATGGGCTTTAATCATCTCCAACAGAAAAAGGTCCCAAAGAAACATGCTGTAAGATGGAATTTCACCAGCAGTAATCTTACAAAGAAGTGTTATGTCCAAACAGATGCAAATCCTTTGCATGATCTCCAACTTAAACTGGTTTTGTAAAGAAGAAATGTGTTTTCTAGAGTTACTTAAAAATGAACTCTGTCAGATGTAAGAAATGCAAGCAAAGGTATATAGAAAGAGGTAGATGGGTAGAGATCCATCCACCTATCCATTCAGCAGTGGGCAAACAGACAGGCAGGTGTACTCCATAGGAAGCCCATGTTCTTCAGAGCTTAACACCTTTCTGGGACTGCAACCAAATACATGGTGAGGAGAGGAAAAAAGTGTCTCCTTTAATTCAAACATGGGTCCAAGAACTAGAATCACAGAATGTTAGGGGTTGGAAGGGACCTTGAAAGCTCACCCAGTCCAACTCCCTGGCCAGAGCAGGATCACAGGATGTTCAGGGTTGGAAGGAACCTCCATAGATAGAATAGAATCAATAGAATCAATCAATCAGGTTGGAAGAGACCTCCAAGATCATCCAGTCCAACCTAGCACCCAGCCCTATCCAGTCAAGTAAACCATGGCACTAAGTGCCTCATCCAGTCTTTTCCTGAACACCCCCAGGGATGGTGACTCCACTACCTCCCTGGGCAGCCCATTCCAAGGGCAAATCACTCGCTCTGTGAAGAACTTCCTCCTAACATCCAGCCTATACTTCCCCTGGCACAACTTGAGGCTGTGTCCCCTTGTCCTGTTGCTGGTTGCCTGGGAGAAGAGACCAACCCCCAAGATCATCAAGTCCAACCCTGCTGCCAGAGCAGGACCATGGAATCTAGCACAGGTTGCACAGGAACACATCCAGACAGGGCTGGAAGATCTCCAGAGAAAGAAACTCAAGTACCTCTCCAGGCAGTCTGTTTCAGTGCTCTGTTACCCTTACAGTAAAGTTCTTTCTCATGTTAAGGTGGAGCTTCCTGCGCTGTAGTTTATACCCATTACCCCTTGTCCTACCACAGGGGGTGCACCTGAGAAGAGTTTGTCCCCTCCCTCTTGACCCCCAGCCCTCAGATATTTCATAGAATCATAGAATCAAGCAGGCTGGAAGAGATCTCCAAGCTCATCCAGTCCAACCTAGCACCCAGCCCTGGGCAATCAACCAGACCATGGCACTAAGTGCCTCATCCAGGCTTTGCTTCAGCACCTCCAGGGATGGTGACTCCACCACCTCCCTGGGTACCCATTCTAACGCCAATCTCTCTCTCTGTGAAGATCACCTATACTGGATCACACAGGAACGTATCCAGGTGGGTTTCAAATCAGCCTTCCCACTTACATCCCTTCAGTTAGTTATAGACAGTGATGAAGTTTCCCCTCAGCCACCCCTTCTTCAAACTAAACAGCCCCAGATCCCTCAGTCACTGTTCCTAAGTTTCATTTTCCAGGCCCTTCACAAGCTTTGTTGCACTCCAGCATCTCCACCTCCCTCTTGTAACGTGGCCATGGTCTAGCCTTGAGCTCTGTGGTAACAGATTGGACTTGATGATCTATGAGGTCTCTTCCAACATTGGTAACACTGTGATACAACACTCGAGATGTGACCTCACCAGAGCCCATTACAAGGGGACAATCACCTCCTTACTGCTGCACTTTAACTCTGTGCCACTTCAATCCCCTCACAAAACAATATGAGATCAAACACGCAAAGCCAAGCAACTCAAAATCGTGTGAGATACTTATTGCTAAACAGAAACTGCAATGGCACTTGAAGATGCCACACTTGTTATATGTGGTTTATTAAGTGTTAGGTCCCTAACAGGGAAGGGCAACTGATGTCATCTACCCAGACCTGAGTAAGGAATTCGACTCTGTCCCACATGACATCCTGGTCACCAAACTGGAAAAGCACAGACTGGATGGGTGGAGCACTCACTGGATAAGGAATTGGCTGGATGGTCGCATGCAGAGAGTGGTGATCAATGGCACAATGTCCACCTGGCGACCGGTGACAAGTGGTGCTCCTCAGGGGTCAGTGCTGGGACCAGTGCTCTGTAACATCTTTGTCAGTGATATGGACAGAGGAATTAAGTGCACCCTTAGCAAGTTTGCAGATGACACCAAGCTGTGTGGCACAGTTGACTTGCTGGAGGGCAGGGATGCCATCCAGAGGGACCTGGACAGGCTGGAGAGGTGGGCCCAGGCCAACCTCATGACGTTTAACAAGGCCAAGTGTAAGGTCCTGCACCTGGGTCGGTGCAATCCCAGGCAGAGATACAGGCTGGGTGGTGA
>WAAF01020015.1:0-11629 GCA_013400475.1 Tricholaema leucomelas
TGGAGGTCTGTTCCAACCTGGCTGGTTCTATTATTATATGATTTTATGATTCTATGAACTTTTTTTTTGGTGTAAGTTGATAGTGCTGCATCTTCTTTTCCTATAAGGAAACAAAGGCCATGCTGTAAGCACCAGGGTCAGAAACAGCAAAGTAAAGTGCTTGGACACCATCTCTCTGTTTAGAATCATAGAAGCAAATGGGTTGGAAGAGACCTCCAAGCTCATCCAGTCCAACCTAGCACCCAGCCCTAGACAATCAACCAGACCATGGCATTAAGTGCCTCATCCAGGCTTCTCTTGAACAGCTCCAGGGATGGTGACTCCACCACCTCCCTGGGCAGCCCCTTCCAATGCCAATCACTCTCTCTAATAACTTCCTCCTAACATCCAGCCTAGACCCCGCCTTGAGGAGACTGTGTCCCCTTGTTCTGTTGCTGGTTGCCTGGGAGAAGGTAACTTTCCTTCCCCACTCCTCCCCCTTCTTTTCTTTTTCTTCCCCTCTTTTCTTTTTCCTCTCCTCTTTTGGCAGAATTAGTATCTTCAGGGTGTTTGATACTCCCAAGCAAGAAATTACAGCATCTGGCAGCTCTGCTCAGGTTATCAGTCCACATCTAGCACTGGATCTATAGCTGACATTTCACAGGATGCTGGAATGTGCTCCATTTTCTCTGTAGAAGCACTAAGTAAATTTGGATGAGATCCAGCTAAGGAGCCAAAAACAATACTGTGGAAATTACCTGGCCACTCAAGTCTATAAAAAGTGAGATGCAAAAAAAACCCCATCAGCTAAAAAGCCAACAACGCCGACAAATATTCCTCGAGCATCCCACGAGTTTAAAACGATGTCGTTGAGAGCAATGAGGAGGTTTTAATGTTTTAACCTGAACAAATAGCACAAAATATTAGTTCTGCTTGTCTGAAAACTTGTCAGCTTTTCATGCTTCAGCCAACCTAATTGTCCACAAGATTGGGAGCTGGGATGCTGGCAAAGAGAGTGTAACTTTACGCCGCGCGCTGCAACGACCTCGTGGGTGGATTATGGGACCCTCGAGAAGCCCCAGGCAGCTCCGAGCAGTGCTACCGGATCAGACCTCAGTTTATGTTCCCATGACACTCGAATGAGGCAAAAGAGGCACATTTTCCACAAGTTTGTAAACAGAAGGCAGCTTCAAGCAGAAGTGGTGAGAAACTTCTGGTGGCGGTGGTGGGGAGCTGGGGAAAGTCAGAGTGTTGCAATAAAAGGGACCATAGGCGCTTTATGAAACAGGATGAGATGTTTATATCTGGCTAACATGGTGATGGCCACTGAAAAAGGAAAAAAGAAAAGCCACAAGCTAAGACAAATAAACATATTAATTATGTGTCAAACCACAGCACATCTCTGAGGACGCCGTGATGGGGAAGAGTCAAATACTAGAATGAACTTTGCTTTATTTCGATGTATTTCTTGATGAACTTTATTGATCTGTAGGGACAAAGGAAGCTCAGAAATCAGAGAAGCACAGAATCAGCCAGGGTTGGAAAGGAACACAGGAATCATCTAGTTCCACATCCCCCTGCCATGGCCAGAGGCACCTCACACTACATCAGGCTCACACTCAACCGGCCTGGCCTTAAACACCTCCAGGGATGAGGCTTCCACCAGCTCCCTGGGCAACCCCTGCCAGGATCTCACCACCCTCATGCTGAACAACTTCTTCCTAACATCCAGCCTGAATCTACCCTTTTCTAGCTTTGTTCCATTTCTCCCAGTCCTATCACTACCTGACAGCCTTAAAAGGCCCTCCCCAGCTTTCTTATAGCTCACTTAAGATCCTGCAAGGCCACAATGAGGTCACCTGGGAGCCTTTTCCTCTCCAGACTGAAAAGCTCCAGCTACCTCAGTCTCTCCTCACAGCAGAGCAGCTCCAGCCCTCTGACCATCCTCGTAGCCCTTCTCTGGGCACCTTCCAGCACCTCCATATCCCTCTTTTAATAGAGGTTCCAAAAGTGGATGCAATACTCGAAGTGGGGTCTCAGCAGTGTAGAGTAGAGAGGGAGGATCTCTTCTCTCTCCCTGCTGCCCACATTTCTCTTGTTGCAGCCCAGAGTCTGGTTGCTCTCTGGGCTGCCACTGACAGCTCATATTGAGCTTCTCATTCACCAGCACCCCCAAGTCCCTCTCCACTGCTTTTGAGCCAGGTTTTGGTACTGTGCCCTTCTCTATTTCCCCTTCTTGGCTACAGAGAGTATGATGTCCATCCAAGAAGGAATCTAGGTGGTGGCAATGCATGCAACCTTCATGCCTTAAATGCATCCCCATGTTCAGATGGATGCCAGGAAGTGGTGCCCCTCTGTCTAAACTGCACTGGAAGCTATTTAGTTATGCAAGGACAAGTATTTCCCTCCTTTTCTACTCCTACTGAGAGAATTTTCAATTCACTGAGCTCATTCCCCATAATTTCTCTCAGTAGCCCAATAAACCAGATAATTTTCTGGTTTTCAAACTCAAAATTCAGAGGGAGACAGCAGCCATATTAGAAGGGCAGCCCTAACTTGCATATTCTTTGCTCCGGTGTATAGAGTAAGTCCTTCAATTAAAGCAACTCTCTGGTCAAGCTGCCACTTCTTTTTTCTAATTGCAGCCTCCTGCCACCCTGCAATTTCTTTTCTTTTAATTCCCCAGGGGGTGTGTGAAGGTTTCAGAGAGCCCCAAATGCAATGGGGGCTGTCAAAAGATGTGGTGCTGCGTCACCACGTAGCTGATGGCCAAGAGCCAGCTCTGTCAACACTTGGCTTTGTACTGTCCCGGGGAGAGAAGCTGATTCCTCAGCAGTGTCTGATCAGTTTAAAACGAATCTGGGAGATGTTACTAGAAGACAAGATGAGATCCAGGCCACAGCAGCCTCTGCATACAAAGAAGTGAAGGATTTTTGCTTGAGAACATTAAAGAGGGGGAAACAACATTTGACAGGTTTGCTGTGATTATAACTATGCATAAGAGGGAGTGCACTACTGGGTTAGGGGATTGCTAGCACTTAGACCAAGAACTGTGTTATGGCCCCTCTGCTGCAGCAAGAGATACCAGGTGATTGTCCCCCTGTACTCAACTATGGTGAGGCCACAAGTGTCCAGCTTTGGGCACTGCAACACAAGAGAGATGTGGAGGTGCTGGAGCAGGTCCAGAGGAGGGTAATGAAGTTGGGAAAGGTCCTGGAGAATAACTCTTATGAGGAGCAATTGAGGGAGCTGAGGATGGTCAGTGTGAAACAGAGGAGGCTGAGGGGTGACCTCATTGCTGTCTACAGCTACATGAAGGGACATTGTGGAGAGGCTGCTGCTGGGATGTTAGGTGTTGGAAAGGACTCAAAGATATCATCAAGTCCAACCCCCCTGCTGGAGCAGGACAATACTATCTAACACAGAAGAACAGAAGTTCTTGCCAGAGAGAGTGATTGGCACTGGAATGAGCTGCCCAGGGAGGTGGTGGAGTTGCAGTCCTTGGAGGTGTTGAAGCAAAGCCTGGATGAGGCACTTAGTGCCATGGTCTGGTTGATTGGTTAGGGCTGGGTGCTAGGTTGGACTGGATGATCTTGGAGGTCTCTTCCAACCTGGTTGATTCTGTGATTCTATGGTTCTATGATCTCCAGGAGATGCCACAATCACCCTTTCCCAGTCTTTTCTCCCCATACAGCATCATATAATTTTGAGATTTAATTTCTCTTCTTCTTATGACAGGGAATAACAACAAATGCCAGGGAAAAGAAAATGTTTTCCTTACTGCAGAGACTTGAAGTACCAGAATTTATTTCTGTTCCTGATCATCTCAGAGAAAAAAAAAACCAAACCAACCCAAATTATATATAACCAAGTACTGGCTGATCTTGGAGGTCTCTTCCAACCTGGTTGATTCTGAGATTCTAAGACACCAAACACCTCAACCAAAACACCTTATCCCTACACTCAGATGTTTCACAATATTTCACCTTTGATATTTCTCTCCCCTCAGAGATCTCTTTCCTTTTTTCTTCACTCTGATTACTGTTCTTGGCATGGGAATTGACTGTGATTTATTAAAGGGAGGAGAGTTTATCCCTTGACCTGCACCTATTAAACCTCCCCAGCTTTATTTGAGTAAAGCCTGATGAAACATTCTTTCACCTCTCCTGGGAATTAACCCAAGATCTGAGCTGAGAAAGATCCCCCCCTCTACCTCTCTCTAAAATGCTGCAATTCATCTTTTTCACCTTCCATGAGGACTTTTCCCATGGTTTGTGAAGCAGGTCAGACTATCTTAGATATTTTGTCAGTAGCTGAATGGATTGGATGCTATAAAGTCTTCATTTTCAGTCTCCTATAACATACTGTATACAAAATACTGAAAGATTACACATCTGCTCCACAGTTAAACCCCTAAAGGTCTACATTTTTAGCCAGGCTTGTTCACAAACTCATTGGTCTTAAGTCCTCTAGAAACCTTGAGCTGCTATGACCTGAGCAGCATAGAACAGGGACTTTGAGCTACCCCAATTTACCCAGTGAGGTCCTGGGTCACACTTGGCTCCTTTTATTTTCTTACAGAATCATAGAGTGGTTTAGGTTGGAAGGGACCTCAAAGATCAGCCAGTGCAATCCCCTGCCATAGGCAGGGACACCTTGCACTAGAACAGGTTGCTCAAAGTCTCATCCAACCTGGCCTTGAACACCTCCAGGGAGGTTGTGGAGGACACAAGCACAGAACGTGATCAGAGATCAACCTTTAGTTGCTTAGTTCTTCTCACTGACTCAAAGCTCCTGTGGCTAAAGCCATGAGGCCATGCCAGTTGCCTTGCTTACCTTGGGAAGGAGCAGAGGGGATGCTATGAGCTTAGCTGCATCTCTCAGTTTGAAGTGGAGAGGGACTTTTAGGATGCTAGGTAGTGGTAGGACTGGGGGAAATGGAACAAGGCTAGAAATGGGTAGATTTACACTGGATGTTAGGAAGAAGTTCTTCAGCATGAGGGTGGTGAGAGCCTGGAAGGAGTTGCCCAGGGAGGTGGTGGAAGCCTCATCCCTGGAGGTGTTTAAGGCCAGGCTGGATGAGGCTCTGAGAAACTTGATCTAGTGTGAAGTGTCTCTGGCCATGGCAGGGGGAGTTGGAACTGGATGATCCTTATGGTCTCTTCCAACTCTGACTGATTCTATGAGTCTATGTTTCTATGATTCTATGATCACACCCTAACTGATTCTATGATCATACCCTGACTGATTCTATTTTTCTATGATTCTATGTTTCTATGATCATGCCCTGACTGATTCTGTGATTCTATGATCATGCCCTAACTGATTCTATGTTTCTATGATTCTATGACTCTATGATTCTATGTTTCTATGATCATGCCCTGATTGATTCTATGATTCTATGACCATACCCTGACTGATTCTATGATTCTATGATCATACCCTAACTGATTCTGTGTTTCTACAATTCTATGATCATACTCTGACTGATTCTATGATTCTATGACTGCCACATCTTCCTCATCTTTGGGAGATGATCCCAAGTAACCACTGAGTCTGTGGTAAGGAGCATGATCTGATTTATATTGCACTTCCCAAAGCAAGTCTGCAGATAAAGACCTGAGCCTGCAGCATCTTCCACCAGCACAAAGCACACAAACTGTGCAAGAAGCCTTTTCATAATCAGGAAGAAAAAGAGAGCAGGACAAACAACCCAAATTCTGAAACATATTCAGACTCAGCTGGAATTCAGACCAAGAGATGGACTAGCTCTTACTTATCCCTGAGGCACATTCACCCCTCTCTATAATTAAGCTCTTGGGTTGTTTTGTTAGCACTGAGAAGCAGGCTTTGCCAAAAGTCATCTGGCTTTCTCCCTTAAAACAGTGACAGGTTTCTCCCCCCCTTACACACACCCTCCCCTTCCTCCTTGCTAAGGCAACCTTTTCAATTTCATTGCTTCTGTGCTTTAGGTATAATTATGATATGTTTGTTTGGTTTGGGTTTCTTTTTTACCTTTCACAGTGTTCTTTCCTACCCATAAAACCAGACAAAACCTGGTCATCAGTGAGCCTGCTGCAAAGACCATACCTCATAGAGAATAACCTTCACATGGCTTGGAGCAAGCAAATAAATAAATAAACCCATCAAGGCCCATACTTCTTTTAAAGATCTTGCTCTAAACAAACTGAATTATTCATGCCTCGAATTGTGCAGCATTAGAACACCTGTTTTCAATCATGCATAATGTAAAATCACTCATTACCTCACAAGAGCCTCTACATCTCCAGCAATCAAATGGCATTGAAACAGCAAAACAGGTGCTTGGCAGGTGGATCCAAACAGATGTTTTGGGCTTGCTTGTCTTTTCTTGTACAGGTGTGGTGATCTTCTTTTCAATGGCATAATTGCTATTTGAATAGGTGACATTTAATTCTTACGTGCTGTAATATTTATTTTTGCTTCTTCAATTCCTTTTTTTTTGTTGTTTTTCCTCCACTTTGAGGACTGCACAAGCTCGAAGCAGCTCCCGAGATGTGCAAAAAGCTCCCAGCTGAGCTGTCAGGCAGCACAATGCCATGGGAAGTTTGGTTCCTCCTACTCAGACCCTCAGCCCACAAAGCCTTCTCTGGGGAACTTTCTCCCTTCTCTTGGCATCTTGTGCAAAACCACTGCAGAGAACCCCAGGATCTCAACCAGGGGCTGAGATTCCTTTCCTGAAAGAGACATTCAAGGTCAGGCTTGTTGGGGCTCTGAGCAACCTGATCTGGTTAAAGCTGGTCCTGCTTTCTGCAGAGGGTTTGGACTAGGTGACCTTTAAATGTCCCTTCCAACCCAATGCATTCTATGATATTTCACCTCTAGATGTAAACAGATTGGATAAAGCTTCACAGAAGCAGTTCAAACCGTGTTCAGTTTTGGGCTCCTCAGGTTAAGAGGGACAGGGATCTACTGGAGAGGGTCCAGCAGAGGGCTACAAGGATGATGAGGGGACTGGAGCACTGCCTGATGAGGAGAGGCTGAGGGACCTGAGGCTGTTTAGTTTGGAGAAGAGAAGACTGAGAGGAGATTTAATATGTGTGTTTTAAATATCTGAGGGCTGGAAGTCAGGATGGGGGGGACAGGCTCTGCTCACTTGCTCCCTGGGATAGGATAAGGAGCAATGGATGGAAGCTGCAGCACAGGAGGTTCCACTGCAACACAAGGGGGAACTTTATGACTGTAAGGGTCCCAGAGCACTGGCACAGGCTGCCCAGAGAGGTTGTGGAGCCTCTTTCTCTGGAACCTTTCAAAGCCGGTCTGAATGTGTTCCTGTGTGACCTGAGCTAGATTGTATGGTCCTGCTCTGGCAGGGGGGTTGGATTTGATGACCTCTTTGGGTCCCTTCTGACTCCTGACATCCTGTGAGCCTGCAAAACCTGGGAATGGAGAAGATCTGTGTGTGCCATTCCAAGATTCAGTGATGCACAGATATCCAGGAGCCCCAGCACTGGGATGCTACAAAGGAGCTCTACATTACAAACCTCAATTCTTCTGCTTGGTCTCCTGCTTTTCTTAAGAGCTCTATACAAGCATGTTGCAGAGCAGCAGCCTTTGCTAAACCATCCTGTGGACGTGATACTCTGCAAAAGCTGCAGGAAGCAGCAAATCTACAAGAACAAATAAAATCATTAAAACTCCCTTGGAATTTACATAAAATGAATCAACAGTGGCCAAAAAGTGCTTGTAGTCTTCAAGCACTGATTATTGGTTGGCCAAAGCAGGCACATCCCCCCTCCTCCTTCAGTTTTCAGCAGCAAAGTGGCAAATCATTAGAAGCATCTCTAAACTTGGCAGCTCGTCCAACATCTGAGCAGAGCAGGCAAGGATCAGCAAACCATGGTGGCAGCTTGCTGCTCTGACAAGTCCCTTGCATCCAAGCTGCGTTTGCTCCTCATGCCTCAGCATCTCAGGAACAAGGAGATAAACACAAAGTGCTGTGATGTGCCTAAGTGCTTCACCCAGGTGGGCTAAGAGCAAGTCAGATTTTTGTGGTTAGCCTATTGTGCTTTAGGATGGGAAGCAACAGCTGGCTTTATACAAAGGTATTGTGCATTATGGACCACAATGTACCACCATGAGAGTCCTCCTGATCACACAGGCAGTAGTTGACTCAGTACTGATGTGCCCTAGCTCAGTCCAAAGGAAAAATGATCTCTGAGGTGAAGCCAGTACGTGGATAGAGGGAATGTGCTCTTCACAGACAGGTGATGACTACTCAGTGATCCTGGGGAATGTTTGATTCAGGATTCTAGTAGACTTCACTCTTGAAACAGGGAAATTTCAAGTCCATTTTTTGGCCTAGTTTTATCTATCGCTGTTCAGCATTGAAAATAGTCACAGAGTACTGTAAGAAAGCAAAGGGTTTATAAATTACAGTAGAATGTCACAAGGTGACCTTCAATGTCTGAGATGACCTTACAAGAAGGACATAGAACTGTTACAGTGAGTCCAGAGGAGGCCACCAAGATGCTCAGAGGGCTGCAGCAGCTCTGCTATGAGGACAGGCTGAGAGAGTTGGGGCTCTGCAGCCTGGAGAAGAGAAGGCTTCAAAGAGACCTTGGAGTGGCCTTCCAGTATCTGAAGGGGGCTACAGGAGGGCTGGGGAGGGACTATTTGCAAGGTCTTGTAATGACAGGAGGAGGAATAAAGGGTTTAAACTGGCAGAGGGGAGATTGAAACTGGATGTTAAGAAGAAGCTCTTTGCAGTGAGGGTGGTGAGACACTGGCACAGGTTGCTCAGGGAAGTTGTGGATGACAGAATCACAGAATGTGATCAAAGATCACAGGTTGCCCAGAGAGGTTGTGGCTGCTCCCTCCCTGGAGGTGTTCAAGGCCAGCTTGGGTGAGGCACTGAGTGACCTCTTCTAGTGGGAGGTGTCCCTGCCTGTGGCAGGAGGTTGGAAGTGGATGAGCTTTGAGGTCCCTTCCAACCTAAACCATTCTATGATTCTTTTGTGGCCTTTCAGTATCTTAAGGGAGCTACAAGAATGATGGTGAGGAATTTTTTTAGGATGTCAAGGAGAGGCAGGGCTTGGGGGAATGGAACAAAGCTAGAAATGGGTAGATTCAGACTGGATGTGGTGGGAGGTGTGCCAGCCTATGGCGAGGGGTTGGAACTGAGCAATCTTTGAGGTCCCTTCCAACCTAAACCATTCTATGATTCTGTGGTGGGTAGATTGTTAGTCAGAGTGGCTGTAGTTCCTTCCTTTAGATTGTTAGTCAGAGTGGCTGTAGTTCCTTCCTTTAGATTGTTAGTCAGAGTGGCTGTAGTTCCTTCCTTCAGATTGTTAGTCAGAGTGGCTGTAGTTCCTTCCTTTAGCTTGTTAGTCAGAGTGGCTGTAGTTCCTTCCTTTCCTCTCATTTCACTTGGCTGTAGAGTAGAGCAACACACAGTTTGACACTGCCACTAGAGAGGTCCTCCATCAGACACACTGATGTGCTGGAAGCATAGATAGGTATAAAATATGTATACTTTATGGATACAGTACATATGTGTGTGTGTATAGACATAGATGGATAAACAGCAAAGATGCTAATAGCAGTGTTCGTGGAAGGTGGTCAGCACCAGTACTCATGCCACAATAAGAGTATATCATTTGAGCAAACATAATGATTCAATTACCCTGTATCACTATGCCATAACAATTAAGTGCATTTTTCAGTGTCAGGTATTTTTCTTTTAAGTATAAACATCTCTCATTATTTCCAAGCAAGAATGGTGATGTAATTTGGGAAAATAAGGGATTTGTTCTGGAATTACCTCAATGAAATAGGTGCTGAGATGCCAGGGTAATAGGAACAGTTAATAAATCTGTCCTGAACCAAATGTGACAGAATTTAGACAAGACAATTACCTTAACAAGTAGGATATCAAACCTAATAACTACACATAAATATTAACATGCATATATCTGTATAGCTCACACTCAGACAGATAAGAAGTACATCCAGCATTAATTTCTCTGCTTGTTCACATGTAGCAATTAAAATGGGCAGAACAAAAACCAAAAATATACAAGAGAGAGAGAAAAAAACAAAAGACAGAAAACCAAGAGGGCTATGGATGTGCTGGAAGGTGTCCAGAGAAGGGCCACGAGGGTGAGGAGAGGGCTGGAGCTCCTCTGCTGTCAGGAGAGACTGAGGGAGTTCAGTCTGGAGAGGAGAAGGCTTCCAGGTGACCTTCTTGTGGCCTTTCAGTGTTTCAAGGGTGTTACAAGAAAGCTGGGGAGGGACTTTTTAGGCTCTCAGGTAGTGATAGGAGAAGGGGGAATGGAACAAAGCTAGAAATGGGTAGTTTCAAACTGGATGTTAGGAAGAAGTTGTTCAGCATGAGGGTGGTGAGAGCCTGGAAGTGGTTGCCCAGGGCGATGGTGGAAGCCTCATCCCTGGAGGTGTTTAGGGTCAGGCTGGATGAGGCTCTAGACAGCCTGATCTGGTGTGAGGTGTCTCTGGCCATGGCAGGGAGGGGTTGGAACTGGATGATCCTTGTGGCTCCTTCCAACCCTTACTGATTCTATGATCTTATGATTGTATGACAAAAGTCCCTGAGACAAAAATTGAAGCAGTAGATGATGACTTACCCTATCCAAACAGAGCACATGCCCTGAAAGAGAAACCCTTCCAGGAATCACAGGTGCCTGCAGTGACCTCTGCTCACCACCCTTCACCCCAACCCTTCAGCCTTCTCCTGGGCTCCCTCTGTGGCAGGCACATGGATTGGAGGCCATGGAAAGTTGAAAGCTTAGGCTCCTTCTTCAACACAGGCCACAAGAACCTTCCTTCAGCACATTTTTTCCTTAGAGACTGTGAAATTCTTGTCTTTCTGGGTCAGATAACTGTGATGAGGAGTGACCTCGTTGCTGTCTGCAACTACATAAAGGGAGGTTGTAGCCAGTTGAGGCTTGGTCTCTTCTCCCAGGCAACCAGCAACAGGACAAGGGGACACTGCCTCAAGTTGTGCCGGGGGAAGTATAGGCTGGATGTTAGGAGGAAGTTGTTGGCAGAGAGAGTGATTGGCATTGGAATGGGCTGCCCAGGGAGGTGGTGGAGTCACCATCCCTGGGGGTGTTCAGGAAAAGCCTGGATGAGGCACTTAGTGCCATGGTCTGGTTGATTGGATAGGGCTGGGTGCTAGGTTGGACTGGATGAGCTTGGAGGTCTCTTCCAACCTGGTTGATTCTATTCTATTCTATTCTATTCTATTCTATTCTATTCTATTCTATTCTATTCTATGATTTTATACGTAGCAGAAGTTGCTTTAGATGGAAGAACACTATAGACACAAAGGATCAATCTATGGATCCAGAATTAAATGAATGCTCAGCCAACACTTCCCAGATTCCATTTGGGAATAATTTCTGAATGTTATTTTTCATTTTTTTTTCTTCTCTTTTTCATTTTCTTTTCTTCTCTCTTTTTCATGTTGTTTTTTTTTCTCTTTCTTTCCCCTCATTTATTCCCTTCTCTTTTATAAATTTTCTCTTTTTTCTTTTTTCTTTTTTTATCTCTTTCCCCCTTTTTTTCTCTTTTCCCTCTTTTCCTTTTTTCTCTTTTTTTTCTTTTTCCTCTTCTCTCTCTTTTTTTCTTTTTTCCCCCTTTTTTCCTCATT
>WAAF01020018.1:0-15549 GCA_013400475.1 Tricholaema leucomelas
TAGCAGGGAGCTAGGAGTTAAAGACAGTGTCAGTGACCAAAGTGGGGGAGGGAAGGCCACAGCACCGGGCAGATGATTGCTCGCAGAGCAGAAAACGTCTTGCCTCGGAACCTTTGAAAGAAGAAGAAAATAGTTGGACATGGCCCGTACCCCACTGACTCTGAAGCGTGGAGGCAGGAAACAATCTGGTTCCCTTTCGTGATGAATGAAATGAAGGAAAGTAAAGGTAAAAGCGACGGAACCCCTGCAGAAGGGCAGTCACAAAGGGCTGCGGCTGCGGCGGTGCTGGCAGGTGGTGTGGGCTATGGTAAAGTCCCTTGGACAGATAAAGCTGAGGAACTTGTTTGTCAAAAATGCAGCTCAAATCTTTTGATCTGTAGGAGGGTCGCTGACACCAAAGCCTCAGCCGTTGGAGAGGCTGCTGGGGCAAAGGTTGTTTCTGCTGCAACCAGGGGACCAGAAGAGGTACCAGGGGATGCAGCGGGGTCCTCGGAGGGTGAGCCCACCAATGCCATTGATCCTGCTAATTCCGCTGCTCATGCCTTAGCCCCGCTTATCTCTGCTGAGCCGGCTGCTGCTGTTGCTGTGGGAAGGGGTCCTTTTGCCTCAGTCTCAGCTCTGCCACGTGAGGAGCAAAGCCAGGCAGACTTAAATGATGCAATGGAAGGCACCTCCCAGAGTAAGACACGGTTTACTTCAGACAAAGAAGTTCAGACAGATGGTAGCGAGCAGGAAGATTCAAATGCAAGAGTTAAGGTCTCCCTTGCTCCAATTAAAACAAGGAGAAAAATGGGATCGAGCCTTAGGGGTCGAGATAGCTCAGATGACAATGGGGATAATCCAGAGCAGGGTAACCCTTTTGTTGTGGTTGAGGAGCTTCAGAAGTCTGCTCAACATATAAAGCAAAGGGAAGAGGATCCAGGAGAAGGTACATCAGCTGGTGTGAAGGCTAGTACCTTTGTGGGTAAAAGGAGTGGGAAGGCTAGAGCTAAGTGAAAACATACTCAGGAGACGGATGATAGTGATGATAGTGATGATGAGGAGAAAGCCCCATTGCCAAGGAAGGAGGTCAGGCGTATTAGGCAAGATTATGCCCAGAAAGAGCGAGAACTGTTGATAAGTTGGGTAAACAGATGCTGGGATGGAGGCATGGATACCGTGAAAATAAACCCTCAGACAGTGAGGCAGTTGAGAGTTTTCTCGAGAGACAGTGGCATAGATAAGCACTTAGGACATCTCGGCGGCAATTCTAACCTCTGGTCACGCGTATTGACAGCTGTGGTACTGCGGTCCCCCAACAAGGATGATTTACCCTGGAGACCTTCATGTTGGAATACAATTGAACAGGGGGTTCAGTGCTTGCAGGAGATGGCCATAAAAGAGCTAATCTATGGAGATTATGCAACAGAGGACCCTGATAAGATACCTATGAGCCGTGCTCTCCTAAAGAAACTTATTCAGCTTGTCACCTCTAATTATGCCCCTACATTGGCAAGTAAAATGGTGGGGAAAGATGATGTAACAACTCTTCTTAATGTGGGTGAGTTTGCTGATCAGATGAGGCAGATGGAGGATAGCCTTACGTTTAATGCCATGGTATCAGCCATAAATACGATGACTGAAGAGATAAAAGATGGCATGAAAGAACTCAAGGAGGAATTTAAAACCTCCATATCCCAGTTGGGTTGGCAAAGGACAATGACTTTTCTTCTTCACCATCAGAGTGGGTACATGTTTCAGCCTACATTTGGAGAGGTAGGCCATGGCTCTGCAGTAAGGCCCAAGCATCTGTGCCAGAGCTCTGAGGGCTATTCCTCTGCTCCTATAGGAATACAGGAGAAAGAGTTTAATGACATCCTGCAATCCCAGGGCTGGTGCTCTCATCAATTCCTTCTTCAAAGCATGAAAAGCCCATTCTGCTTCTCCATTCCATTGTAGATCTCCATCTTTCCTATTTTGTTAAACCTCATAAAGAGGTGCAACAAATAGCCCATAATTATAAATCCACAGGCTGCACCAACCTGTCATTCTCAAGAAGGTTCAGAGCTCTGTGGCTGTAGCTGGCAATGGAGTTGAGCAGATAGCTTCTTTTCTTTATGGACCTTGGATTTGTTGTCTTGCTGACAGCTCATATCCCAAGTAGGTGACTTGCTGCTGGACCATTTGTGCCTTCTGCAGAGAGATTTGATAGCCATTAAGTCCCAGAAAATTCAATGCACTCACAGTCCTTTCCATGTACTCTGGTTTCATTTCCCTTTTCCTTCAGGACTCTGCCATTGCTCCAGTTCTTTTGCTAGTTGGTTTCCAAAAATTGTTGGACTGCTTTTTTGAAACTCTGAGGCAAAACTGTCCAGCTACTTCGAGTCCACCAACTCATCTCAGGATTTTTCCACTCAAAGGCAAAAAGAGGCTGACTCTCAGGGGTCAGAGGTAGGCAAAAGAAGGCAATAAGATATAAGGGTTAGCTACCACTGGATATAAATCAATGGCAATCTTAATTGCCCTTAAATCCTGCACCAGCGTATGCTCTCCTCCCAGTTTCTTTACTGGTAATATGGGGGTGTTATAAGCTGATTCACAGTCCTTCAGAATTCCAGATTTCTGATGTTTTGCTTGCTGCTACAAAAGACTGACTTAAGATCCACATAACTTTGCTTGTGTCTCAGTTTTCAGACCTTAAGTTCTAACTGTAAAGTCCAAGATGGCAGGGCTTAAGATAACACTGTTCAGGAAACCCATTTTTCTTGCCCATTGTAGGGGTTTTATTCAAATGCATATTCTCATGAGGCAAGGCAGACAGAAACACACATCTCTAGACCTGTCTTTATAACCCTACAATCTACTTGATTCCCTTTTATATTTCTGAACTCCTTAAAACTAAACTTAAAACACCCCATGGCTCTTTGTTTTACAAATCCTTGCCTAACAATAGATTTGAAATTTTGCAATTGTATCCCAC
Organism: Tricholaema leucomelas; assembly: GCA_013400475.1. Taxonomy (NCBI): domain Eukaryota; kingdom Metazoa; phylum Chordata; class Aves; order Piciformes; family Lybiidae; genus Tricholaema lacrymosa; species Tricholaema leucomelas. The sequence continues at coordinate 2,960 of WAAF01020018.1, forward strand.
TTTTACTTTAAGAGTTTTACTCTTTTCCTTCTGGCCAGTGGCTTTTTACAGTTAATCATTTACTTTGAAAATACCTTTACAGTTCTCTCATTCATTTCAGTTCATTGTTCAGTTTTGGGCTCCTCAGTTTAAGAGGGACAATGATCTGCTGGAGACGGCCCAGCGGAGGGCTACAAGGATGATTAGGGGACTGGAGGGCATGTCTTATGAGAAGAGGCTGAAGGACTTGGGACTTTTTAGTCTGGAGAAGAGAAGACAGAGGCGATTTGATAAATGTTTATAAGTATCTGAAGGCTGGCCAGGAGCAGGACAGGCTCTTTTCACTTGCTCCCTATGATAGGACAAGGAGCAATGGGTGTAAATTGCAGCAGAAGAGGTTCCGCCTCAACACAAGCCAGAACTTCTTCACTGTAAGGGTCACAGAGCACTGGAACAGGCTCCTCAGAGAGGTTGTGGAGTCTCCTTCTCTGGAGCCTTTCAAGGCCTGTCTGGATGTGTTCCTCTGTGATCTGTGTTAGATTGTATTGTCCTGCTCCGGCAGGGAGGTTGGACTGTATGATCTCCTTGGGTCCCTTCCAACCCCTAACATCCTATGATCCTGTGATCTCTCAAGAGGTACACTAATTTCAGTTTCAATTTCCCCCTTTATACACACAGACAAGAAAAAAGGTAAAACAAATTGACATAAAATGACAACAAAACCAAACCAGAATTGACCTTTTTTAGGCTTTAAAATGCCTGTATTCATTGCAAAAGTTTTACTCCTCAGCAGATTCAATCATAGTATAACTTTAATACTTTTATCAGGAGGAAAGAGCCCACCGTTTTCTCCCTCCTCCCGCTATTTACTATGAGAGGCATACCTCTTGATACTTTCATCTATTCTGCTTTTTAAAGCAACAATATATAATAAACAAAACCCAAATACTACTGACTAACAAAACATAACACAAACAATGACACTTAACAACTTAATAGCTCCTTTCATAATTCTGATACTTAGAATACTTCAGTATCTTCCAAACATTCCAGTTCCTTCTGTTGAACCCATTACATCTTTCTAATGTGTTACTATGCACCTAAGGGGGCTGTTACTCAAGTTCTGTCCAAGCTGTGAACTTCCCATCTTTTACAAGCTAACACCACCATTACATTGCAGACATTAAAATGCCCTAATCTACTCCATCCACAGGTCACAGGGCAGATAAAATTGAAGCCTCTCAGGTATCTATGCCAGAGTATCTTCAAATAAGATATATGAAATGCACTGATTCCTACAATATTCATGACAGTACACAGACAGTCATATAATGGTTCTAACTTTGCAACAAAATATCAAAGTCACAGTTAACAATGGGTTAACTAACATTTAAAACATTTAGCAAATCTCTGTGTTGCATAATAGAAAACAACTACCTTCTCCTTTGCTTTCCACTTGAAAGGAAAGAGGAGAAAGAAAAAAGTAGCCCAGCTCTCTCCCTGCCACTGCTTGAAAAGAGGAGAAAGAAAAAGAGTTTTAAACTCACACAGACAGCTCAGCTCAGAGGAAAGAAGAGACAAAGACATTTGAAGTGGCTGCATCTCACACAACCAAACAATCGCACAAACAAGATATGTGTACACAGTTAAAACACATATTACATGCTAGCAAGCTGTTGTTTCAGGACTATAGTCAAATACGAAACAGGAGGGACCCAATGTCCCACAAAACAAACCAGGAGAAACTTTCAAGGAAACTCACTTCCCTTCCTGCTTCTCCACTAATGTTGGGATCTAGATCACTTACAAAGGGGAAGGAGCTTTCATTCACCCCTGTTTTTCCATGTGCAGGGTGTCCCCTCTACCACCTACAGGCTCCTCAAACACAAACAGAAAACATAATTTATTTTCCATGCCACCAGTCTGTCTCCCTTCTGCGGTAGTCCTTGAGTTGGGGAGCCCACCCAAACAAGCTGTCTGGGGGGGCCAAGAGGTCCTATTCCCAAAAGCCTCCCCGCAGCTGACAGAGAGAATTCTCCTGGCTGGCTCGCCAAAACTGACGTCCGGAAAATCAGACCTCACAACACACAGAGTGTTATCAGGAAAGATATGTTTTAATCAGTTCTGGGTGACAAAGGGAGATCCTCCTCAAAGCCCTTGCACACCTTCACCTGGCTCAGGTAGAATATTTATGCTACAAAATCATGCATATTCAGTACAGGGGTAGGGTTATTACAATTAGTTCTTGGAATAGGAGGAGATATTGCAATTAGTTCCTGGAACTCATTTCCATGATGTCCCACCTCTTCATGCATGCTCATTGCCACCTGGTGGTCATCTTTTGGGGTCTTTGTGAGGAAGGCCGATGTCTTCCTCACTCTGACCTCTCTACCTTTTGTCCACTGGCATCAATTGTGGGTCACATTATTGGCTGGAGTTTCCAATGTTTGTCAGTTAAAATCATGGCCAGAGTCAAGGTGCAGATACCAATGTGGTTAAAATCATGCTCTCTTTATTGCGGTTGATAAAGTGTCTTTTATGCCAAACTTAGAAGAGGCATATTCAACTAGCTTATTTAAGATTGGTACATGTGGAAGGCACAGATAGGTTTAAGACTATATGTAAGGCACAGATAGGTTAAGGCTTAAAGAAAACAATTGTAGGGTCAGCCTCCTGTGGCCAGCAGATCCTGCCCCCTCGCAGCTGGATGTGTGGGGTTTGTGTCATCACCTTAGTTCCTGCCTCTGAGATAGGCTTAAGGACACTCTTTGCAGCACGGGTTGCTCATGTTTATCAAATCATGTCTTCTGACAGCAAGAAATGCTTCCACAAATGTTCTCATCTTTGAATACAGTATTCTTCTTCTCCATGAGAGTGTTTCAAGACCCTCTCAAGCTTAACTCCCCTTCCTTTGTGTTTATCTGATTGATGATGCTTAATATTAATCACATAGTTAATGATTTAACTATGTTGCTACACTCTATGTTCTCTATCCCTTTTCCCATATCAGCTCCCAATGGGAGCAGTGAGACTTCTTGTGAGAGTCTAAATCCTCTCTCTTGTTCATCAACAAAGACTGTCATCTCTCCCTAATCAACAAAGATAAAGATTGCCTTTGTTAACCTCCTGGACTCAGACTAGATGCTTGGCTGAAAACTCAGGGATGCAAATCAACAGACAATGTCTTGGAAATTCCTGGACCTCAGCCGGGCTTGAATGCCCATGATGCGTACATCTTATGTCAGCTGCCCCAAAGAGAAAAGGCTTGTGTATATTTGGGGTATGGACAGGTACAGCACAGGGAGGGGGGTAGAGGCTCTCCCCCAGTGCTGCCACCGGACCCCTGCAAGTGCATGAAAATACATAGAAAGATTTCCTGGGGAGTGGCACCTGAATACCAATCTAAAATACTGTATAAAAAGACATGAATGATGCCTACCAAGTGTGAACCTCCACCAGACTACCAGAGCTGCACCAGCACCAGAAGAACCCCTGACGAACTTCACAGAAGATCAGCCCTGGGCCATGCACCTGTCTCTCTCTCCCCCCATCTGCGACTGAGGGTAATATTATCCCAGCTCTTTTCCTTCCCTGCTTCTTCTCTTCTTCTCCATTGTTCTCTTTATCTCTCTCTCCCTCTTCTCTCTCTCTCCCTCTGTTTTGTCCAACTTTATCCTTTAATAAATAGTTTTGTGGTGATATATGGTCTCGTTTGCGCCTTAATTTCACAACACAGAAATCCATATGAACAGATCTTGCTCCTCTGGACAGAGATATTGTTAATTTCTGTTCTTGGAACCCTGACATTTTTTGGCATCACAGACAGGATTCCATGTAGTGAAAGTATCATCAAGAAACTATTACATTTCTGAGAACCCCAAAGTGTGTATGCCTGTGCCTGAGATGTACTCTGAGAACAAAGTGCATGCTTGTGGAGAAGAGTGTGGGGGTTCTTCAAAAGTCTAAATGTGTGTGCATTCCCAGGAAAGAATATTTTAGGGTACAAGTGTTGATTTTATAGTGTGACTTTCTCAAGAATTCTCAGTACCCAGTGGTAACAGAAGAAATAGAAAATATTTTGTAAAAGTGTGTCCTCTTGAGGAGAGTAACCTTCTCAAGAAGTCTAGTAAAATTGCAAATATTGTGTAAAGTGTGTCCTCTTGAGGAAACAGTGTGACTATCCCCACCAAGAAGACAGATCTTGGTGACCTTCCTTGAGGAATCTATTGTGTATTTTCATAGGGAAGAGTATTTTTGAGTGAACTTTCTTTGAGTAGTTTTTGTAGGGAAGATTTTTGAGATATAAGGTCTTTGTTTTCTTGTGACCTCCTCGTGAAGCTTTTACCTTAAAACAAAGAAAATGGCCACAGTGGAGAGGCTTATTTCTCTTTTAGAAGCTCACAGTGCCCACCTGTCTGTACAAGGGCTCGATTAGGCCTGTGAGAACTGGAGTATTTTTCAGAGTGTGACAGACTGGATTGTGGCCCTGCAGAAAGAGGCAAGAGCCAAATCTGGAAAAGGCAAAGCCTTCATTTGTGCAGTTTTGGGTGCCTGTTTGTCCGCTTCAATAGATGAAAAGCAAATCCAAAACAAACGAGGGGAATAAAATAATTTCCTCTTTACAGGATCTGGTAGATTCATTGCAAGGGCATATCGTAACTTTAAAAGACAAAGTGGCAGATCTTAAAGATAGATTAGAAGAAGAGAAGAGTCAACATTTGTTTCTGAAGGAGGAGCTTCTGGAGACCCTACTACAAGAGGGATATGGACATGCTGCAGCATGTCCAGAGAAGGGCCACTGGGATTATCAGAGGGCTGGAGCACCTCTCCTGTGAGGACAGACTGAAAAATTTGGAGATGTTCAGTCTGGAGAAGAGGAGGTGTGCTAGATTGAAGCTAGCTAGAATGTTTTGGTGAGAAGAACTAGATTACAGGCTGTGAAAGGAAAACAATGGTGATGCCTACTTCCCTCATAGGCTTGCTGAGAGATACAAGAACAAGAAATAAAAACATAGATAGTCTCTCTCGCTTGGGCTGCTGGCTGAGCTGCATCTCTAACCTCACCCTCCATTTCTTTTCTAATCCACTTTGCTTCCTAACCCCCCTGGCCAAGCCTCCATTCTTCCTTGGGACTGGGGTAAGGTTGAGAGAGGTAAGGGGAAGGTGAAGGGGCTGTTGAGAGCCCCTCCTGGGGACTCATGTTTCTGGGAGGGGAGTTGTGTTTCTGTATTATCTTTTATCTTGTATATTTTTGTATATAACTGTATATACTGTAAATATCTGCTTGTAAATTGTGCTAGCTGTAAATATAACCTTCATTCATATTTCCAGAGCCAGCTGAGTCTAGTCTGGGTGGTTTATAAAGTTCTTTGGGGAACACCCAAACCATCACAGGAGGCTCTTATTGTGGCCTTTCATATCTGAAGGGGGCCTACAAAAAAGCTGCTGAGGGACTTTTTAGGATATCAGGGAGTGACAGAACTAGGGGGAATGGAGTGAAGCTGGAGATAGGTAGGTTCAGGCTGGACATGAGGAGGAAGTTCTTCACCATGAGGAATGTGGTTGAGATCTCATCCCTGAAGGTGTTTAAGGCCAGATTGGATGGGGCTCTGGCTAGTGTGATCTAGGGTAGGGTGTCCCTGCCCATGGACGGGGGGTTGGAACTAGATGGTCCTCGTGGTACCTTCCAACCTGACTGATTCTCTGATTCAGTTTTCACATAAACATTGAGATTTCACTTGCAGCATGCCAGATTTGGCACTGGTTTTCTACAGCATATACATAAAATGAGGTCACACTTCAAAAAGTTGGCTTGCAATAGGCCACTGTAATTATTCAAAGGTACCATCAGACTTATGCAGTTGTATGCTCAGATATTATATTTAGCACCTGCTTATGCTAATTTGACATCATTGCATTAAAAAAAAAAAAAAAAAAAAAAAAAAAAAAAAAAAGAGGGAGGAAAAAGAGAAATGGAGAAGAAAAATTCTCCAGATATATCACACAGAGAGATTCACTCCAGAGAAGGCCAATTGATTTTTTAGTGTAGGGAATGAATGTGCTTGTGTTTGTTTATGTTGCTCACAGGCCTTTGATGGATACCAGCTTGTTATGGCCAGTCTGCTTCTGACAGTGAGCAGAAGTCTTGCTCAGATGACTGTGCAGATACTGTGGCAAGAAATTGAAATGTATACTGGGATATGGTTGTTAACCTTATTAACATCAAGCATGGTTATGATTGTAACCCATAAGCATAAACAAACAACGGGAAGTGTACATGCATGGGGTGATAGCTGCATTACCCTGACACTGTGCTAGGAGGTACTTGTGCATAGGCTTTGGTCACACTTTGAGTTAGATATTTCACAAGCTTTCAGCAATTCTGTGTAATGAATAGGCAACTGAAAAATAGAGCTGCCAGTTGACTTTTGTTACTAAGTTCAAGGGCCAGACCCACTCATTGGCAAAGATGGGGAACAACTGTTTTGTTATTAATGCTAAGGTGTTGTGTTTGTAATCTCTTGCAAGGGCCCTGCAATAGATGAGAAAGGCTGCTTTGCTTTTAAAACAAAAAGGGGGAATTGTGGGAATGCAATGTGAGAAGGAATAAGAACAAGAAACTTTGACCTTGGTTCTCACAGCTGCTGGCTACCTTATCCAGGGAAGGATAGATAAGTAGACATCTTGTTAATGAGAAAAACAAGGCATGGTGTATTTAAAAGACTGGGTTGTTCCTGCCTAATTATGCTAATGTATAGGTGTGTGCTCTATGCTTGAGACTATATAATGAGAGCCAGAATGATCAGTAAAGATCTCTGGTAGAATTCATGTTGAATCGTGTGGAGTCCATGTGACATTGCTCTGATCATACTGATCTATGTGAGCTCTGATCACATTCTCCCGCAGCAGCTACAGGCAGCTGCAACAGATGCCTGCACGTGATTGGCCTGTGTGGTCAGCATGACATCATGCTGAGACTGCACATCTCATGACATCCTGCCTCTACACCTGAAAGTCCTGCTTAGAAGTCCTGGACATACACAGATTGTCCAGAGGAGCCAGGAGACAAGGTCAGAAATTGTCTGCCTCTTTTCCCCAGAAGCCTGGGAAGAATCAAGCACCACAGCCGACAAGACAGAGTTCCCTCTGAAAGTGTTTGGACACTGTCTGGACCAAGGCTAGCCCCCATGAGTTGAGTAATAGTAATAATCTGTGAGTAAATGTTTAAATGCATCTTTGTAATTCTCCATTGCCTTCTGCCATAACCAGAAAGAGCTCCTTGAGTCCATCTAGTGGGCAAGCAGTACATTGATTGCAAGAAGCATTTGACCATGGGAATGTTCTCTTCCAGTTCAATTAATGTTTATATATTTTGCTGGTTATTAATAGATTTAGATATTATCCACAGAATGTTTCCACAACTGTGTAAATTTTACTAAATTAGTGGTCAGGGGTGGCAACAGTTCTGAATATAAAAAATAATAAACAATATTTTTTTTAAAAAATATCACCTTGCATTAATTAATTTCCCCTTTGCAACAACAACTACCTGAAGGGAGGTTGTAGTCAGGTGGGGGCTGGTCTCTTCTCCCAGGCAACCAGCAACAGAACAAGGGGCCACAATCTCAAGTTGTTCTGGGGGAGGTATAGGCTGGATGTTATGAGGAAGTTCTTCACAGAGGGAGTGATTTGCCATATGAATGGTCTGCCCAGGGAGGTGGTGGAGTTGCTATCCCTGGAGGTGTTCAAAAAAGACTGGATGGGGCACTTAGTGCCATGGTCTAGTTGGTTGGATAGGGCTGGGTGATAGGTTGGACTGGATGATCTTAGAAGTCTCTTCCAACCTGGTTGACTCTATGATTCTGTGAACAGGCTGCCCAGAGAGGTAGTGGAGTCTCCATCTCTGGAATTATTCCAAACCTGCCTGGACTCCATTCTTTTAAATCTGTTCTAGGTGAATCTGTTTTGGCAAGGGCATTGGACTAGATGATCTGCAGAGGTCCCCTCCAGTCCCTATCATTCTATGATTCTATGATACAGTCTGGAATGATATGCACTCCTTCTTACCTTAAGAAGCATTTCCCTGTTTAAAATCCTAAGACTAGTGTTTCAGAAAGTCTGTTGGTAGCTTGTTTCTAGTATGAGAACTCCCCTTTTATATTCATTCTCATTTTGCCCATTTCTTTCCCAACACTAATTTCTAAACTTCTTTCCCAAAGTGTCTGTGTCCTGAATGTTTCAACCACTATTAATCTATTGCCAGCAAGCTGTGTGTGCTACCACCTCTGTTAGAGATGGGGATGATTTTCCTGTCTTCCACTCATCCTTTTCCTTCACCAAAAGCCTTTGACCTGTTTTGTGGCTGGATGATGTGGTCCAAACTAGAGGTGTTTTTTAAGTGCTGTGGGGTCTTCTGTGAAGGACAGAATACATGAAAGCCCACTAATGGGGGCATGAAAGTCAGACCCAAAGCCATTTTCTTGCTAGCAGTGTCCCTCACTATCTGCTACAGCTGAAACATTAATGGCTAAGTGGATTTTTATTAGAAAAAGGTCTCCCAGATTCCAGTTCAGATGTTGAAGGTTGGTGGCAATATCAATAAAAGGTCATCAGCATGGTCTTTATTCCTTAATGTGCTGCTGACATTTGACAAAAACAAGCATAATTTTGTAGCTTCCTTTTTGTTTTCTTTCTGCCCAAAACATTGCTGCATTAATCGGAAAGATAGATGATTTTTCAAGGTCAAAAGTGCTTCACTACAAACTGATGAGCTATTATATGTGCCCATGTTTTCTTTGATGGGTTTGTATTAATAATATGCATGAAGAGCAGGCCATAGAAATTCCATTTAAGGATATTAAAGCATACTGGGACATTTAATCAGATTAGAATTTCGGTCACCTGGCTGTAGGTGCAGTGTTGTTCAGTCCATCATTAACACAGCATGCAGGATATAAAGACAAATAATCATTACATTAGTTCAGGTTTCATTGGAATGACCTTTTTGTTTGGGGCTTTTGGCTGCTGGTGCAGTGGCAATATATTTATTGCACAACTGTGGGAACATCGCTGTATGGCACTTTGCTATGAACTGCAAATTGCTATGGCAAGGCAGAGGAACAGAAATTGTTTCCACTGTCACTAGACAGAGCTTTTGTAATAAGAATAACTGCATTTGGAAGCAAAAAAATGTATTAGAATAACAGGTTGTTTTATCATCTTCTACAATTTAGTCTTTAAGGAACAACTTTGCTGGGGGTGTGATGCTGTTCTTAAGCAACCTTATTATCAGCAACAGAAACTGTGTCCAGTTCTGGGACCCCCAGTTCAAGAGGGACGTAGAACTGCTGGAGAGAGTTCAGCGCAGAGCCACAAAGATGATTAAGGGAACGAAACATCTCTATTAAGAGGAGAGACTGAGGGAGCTGGGCATCTTTAGCTTGGGTGTATAGAGTTAACACTCCAGAGGGAGTAACCCTGAACCTGATCCTAGATGGTCTTGACCCCTCCCCAGGGGTGGGTCTGAACACCACCAGGTGATGATTAGCTGACTCCTCCTTCCTGTCCAAGTTCTATAAAAGCAAGGGGTCCTCCTGTCTCTCCCTCTCTACACTTCCTGCTCCCTATATACCAGCATCACCATCCTGTTCTTGGTTTCTCTTTTGTTGCACCACGTGGCCATCACCCATGAGGTGGACAAAGCCATCACCATCAAAATCAGGTTGTATTTATACCTTTTATATTTGCTTTTCCCCCTCCCTATACCTTTTGTAAATTCCCTACCTCAGATACCTTTTTAAGTTATTGTTAAACTCTTCTTTTTTTTTTACTTCCAAATTGAGTGAGGTTCATTTATTTGGGTGTGCTTACTTCTCTCTCTCTCTCTCCATCTAATCCCTTTCTTTTGGGAAAGGAGGGGGAAAAGGGAAGGACACTCTAAAAATTGTTAATGGTTCTATCAAATTTGTTTCAGTCTCTGGAAATTTAAACTAGAACCGAGACAATTTATTTGGCATCTCAATGTAGGGCATTATTTTAGACAAGATTTGGAAGTTAAAAATGGATGTTTTAAGAGTTTTAATAATCTAGTCATTTGGATGGCTATTTTGGTCATGGATCTTGAAGTTTATAAGTTACTATGTTTTCTGGATAGTGATTGATATTATTTGGGAATATTCTAAGAATTTGCCTATGCAGGTCTATGCATATTTTCTGAATTCTGTTGGAGATCTAACTGTTTTTGTGAATACTTCTCAAACATGAAACAACTCTGAGAATGTGTGCTGGGACACAGAAGGTCCAGATATTTTTGGGGAAAAATGGTACTTGATAGCAGTTATTGCACTGTGTTTAAATGTGATTCAGGGAGGCTACATTGTACTTTCAAGGTGGACCATGTGGAAACCATGTCTGGCTGCAGCCATTAGGAGTTTTGGGTTGAGGAGTGGCCTGCCCAGTACCTGCGCTGTGGGGGGTGTCGCTGCAGAGGCTCGCAGACCAGCCCTGGCTTGCCGATCATGAGCAGCCTGTTGAACCATGTGGCAGACCCTGCCCCGAGTGCAGCGCCACCCCATGCTCCACTCTGAACTCTGCGTCGAACTCACCTCAACCTCTGCCCCGAGCTCCACTCCAGACTCTGCCCCCACAGACAACTGGTTTCTCTCTTGCCCCTGTAACCACATGCCGAACGAAAACACTAACCATGAGCCCTTTCCCAGACACAGACCCAGGGCAAGGAAGCTCTTTGGGAACCAGCACCCCCAGCAACATGTACCAGCTGGAAATGGATCTGATAATGAAGTTATAGTTATCAGCTCTATGCCCAGAAAGGAAATCAGACAGACAAGGCAGGAGTATGCTAGGGAAAACGGACAAAGCCTTTTAGCCTGGCTTTTGAGCTGCTGGGATGGAGGAGCAGAGACCGTGGACTTAGATGAGAGGGAGGCTAAGCAGTTGGGGTCCTTGTCGAGGGATGGGAGTGTAGATAAAGAGCTGGGGAGCCTGGATGGCACACACATGCTTGGGCCAGACTCCTCACAGCTGTGAGATACAGATACCCCTCCAAGGATGACATGATCTTCCATCCCCTTAAGTGGGCTAATATGGAGCAGGGTATCACATACATAAGGCAAATGGCTGTACAGGAGATAATCTATGGAGATGGCCAGATGCCTCTGGACCCTGATGATGCCCGTATGAAGCCAGCCCTCTTAAAGAAACTGACCCAGTGTGCCACTTCCACATGCGCACACACACTTGGAGCACTGCTGTTGGGCAGAGACCCCAACAATCTTCCAACTGTCTGTGAATTTGTTAATGACCTGAGGCAGTTTGGAGACAGTGTCTCCAGAAAGGCCCTGTTCTCAGCTGTGGAAACCCTTACCCAGGAGATGAATGAGCTTAAAGCCTCTGTCTCTGAACTGCAGAAGGCAGAGGATGATTACTCTTCACCTTCTGAATAGGTACAGCTCTCAGCTGTTAGGAACACACACTGACTCCTCCTCCTCCTCTCCGTAGGAGACCAGTCCAAAGCAAACAAGGGACACCTAGGGGCTCACTTTGGAGAACACAGTGTGAACACGGGGAGAACATGGACAAATGGCATGGCCAGCCCAGCTCAGCTCTATGGGCCCGGGTAAGGGAACTGCAGGTGCACACACAGGGAATAACTCCTCCAGAAGAGGGGTTGCTCCAGTGTCCCACAGGCAACCCTCTCACCCAAGGGGCGGTCCTGCCAGTAATTCAGGTCCATGTGCCTCCTGTGGTCACAGTGCTCAGCATTAGAGGTGCCCTGTCTCCAGACAGGCAGAGAACAGGGACAACAGAGTATATTGGGATGTGTTTGTGAAGTGGCCTGGCACTTCTGAAGCCAGGAAATATTGAGCTTTGGTAGACATCAGTGCCCAATACACTCTGATACCCTCCAGCCATAGGGGGACAGAAACCATTACCATCTCAAGAGTCACAGGGTGGGGGGTCACAGGAATTGACTATGCTGCAGGCTGAGATAAGCCTCACTGGGAATGTGTGGGAGAAGCACACCATAGTAACTGGTCCTGATACACCTTGCATCCTGGGGATCAACTTTCTCTGGGAAGGGTATTTTAAAGACCCAATAGGGAACAAGTGGGCATTTGGCATAGCAGCTGTAGAGACTGCCAATAAAGAGCAGCTGTTTATTATGCCTGGCTTGTCAGATGACCCTTCCATGGTTGGTACCCACAAGGTGGAGGATGTGAAGTTACCCATTACTTCTTATGTAGTTCATCGCAGGCAATATCGCACCAATCGAGACTCTCTGCTGCCTATACTGTTGCAGTTAGGGTCTGGCGATCTGAAGATTGCGCGATGTCACGGAAAGATAGGGCTCCTTTCTGTGCTCTCTATGATTTCTCTATGATTCCTTTGTTATACTTAGCTTCCTGTCTGTGATGCAAGCAGAAGGAAGTGATGTTGCTACCTATCCTATATAATCCCATGCTACACATTAATAAACGCCATTTTGCTGTCCACCACATTGGTGTTTGCATGCTGATGACCACATGCTGCCATTATTGAACCAGGGCATTCTGGAAGAGCTGCCACAATTGGTGCTGAAACCCCGGAAAGGG
>WAAF01020020.1:1749-17401 GCA_013400475.1 Tricholaema leucomelas
GGGGCAGAGGGGCAGGGTGGGCAGCAGGCAGGCAGGGCAGAGGGCAAGGACAGGCCTGGGTCTCCTGCTGGGAGAGTCTGAAGATCTCTCGGGCCAGAGGCAGCATCTGGGAGTCCATCACGAAGAAGAGGATCTGCATCAGCCCCAGCATCCCTGTGCCACGCAGGTCAGTGCCAGGATCCACACCTGGCAGAGAGAAGAGGGTGCCAGGGAGCTGCAGGAGTGCAGAGACCTCAGGGAATGGCTTCCCGAGGGAAAGGTTTGAGGGAAGAGTCCCTAAGAGGAGTTGGGAAGTGCCAAAGCCTCGGGGATGAGAGCATGGACAAAGCCCTGCAGGGTGGGAAGGGACCTCTGGAGCTCACCCAAGCCATGCCCACCCTGCCCCAACAGGGCACCCCCAGCAGCTTGCCCAGCAGCACAGTGCCCAGGGTGGGGGTTGGCAGCTCTGCATACAAGGAGACTCCACAACCTCTCTGGGCAGCCTGCTCCAGGCCTTGGCACCCTCACACCAAACCACTTTCTCCTCCTGCTCAGCTCCAACCTCCTGAGCTCCACTTTGTGCCCCTTGGCAGCGCTCAGCAGAGTCTGGCCCCAGCCTCTTGCCCCCCACAGCTCCTTCAGCTCTCGCTGGGCACTGCTCATGCCCACATTCATGCCCCTCAGGACAGCCTTGGAGCCTTCAGGGGAGCAAGAAGGTGCCCAGGAGACAGCAATGTGCCCTTGGGGCTCCTGGGCACCTTCTTGCCCCCCCAGCACTGGCAGCTGCTGCTCCTTGGAGCTGCTCCCCAGCAGCTCCCCCCTCAGCTGTGCTGCTGCAGGAGGTTGTTGCTGCCCAGGGGCAGGATCCTGCCCTTGCCCTGCTTCAGCCTCCTGAGGTTGCTCTGCCCCAGCTCTGCAGCCTGCCCAAGGCCTCTCTGGATGCCAGCCCAGCCTGGGGGTGCCACCACTGCTCCCAGCTTGCTGCCCTCAGCACTCTGGGCTCACTCTGTGCCTCCTCAGGTAGCCCTCCAGAGCCCAGCACCAATCACCTGGGCAAAGCTGTGCCACCTGTGCCACCAGCTCCTGCTTGGGCATGGCAGCAGGTGCTGAGCTCAGCTGGCAAAGCAATGCCCTGGGAGAGGGAGAAGGACCTGAGGTGCCCTCGGGAGAGGGAGCAGCGCCTGAGGTGACCTCGGGAGAGGGAGCAGGCCCTGAGGTACCCTCAGGAGAGGGAGCAGGGCCTGAGGTACCCTCGGGAGAGGGAGCAGGACCTGAGGGACCCCTCAGGAGAGGGAGCAGAGCCTGAGGTGACCTCGGGAGAGGGAGAAGGACCTGAGGTACCCTCGGCAGAGGGAGCAGAGCCTGAGGTTACTTCGGCAGAGGGAGCAGGACCTGAGCTGCCCTCGGGAGAGGGAGCAGAGCCTGAGGTGACCTCAGGAGAGGGAGCAGGGCCTGAGGTACCCTCAGGAGAGGGAGCAGGGCCTGAGGTACCCTCAGGAGAGGGAGCAGGGCCTGAGGTACCCTCGGGAGAGGGAGCAGGACCTGAGGTACCCTCGGGAGAGGGAGAAGGACCTGAGGGATCCCTCGGGAGAAGGAGCAGGACCTGAGGTGCCCTCGGGAGAGGGAGCAGGGCCGGAGGTACCCTCGGGAGAGGGAGCAGAGAATGAGGTACCCTCGGGAGAGGGAGCAGAGAATGAGGTACCCTCGGGAGAGGGAGCAGGACCTGAGGTACCCTCGGGAGAGGGAGCAGGGAATGAGGTACCCTCGGGAGAGGGAGCAGGGCCTGAGGGATCCCTTGGGAGAGGGAGCAGGACCTGAGGTACCCTCGGGAGAGGGAGCAGGGAATGAGGTACCCTCGGGAGAGGGAGCAGGGCCTGAGGTACCCTCGGGAGAGGGAGCAGGACCTGAGGTACCCCTCAGGAGAGGGAGCAGGACCTGAGGGACCCCTCGGGAGAGGGAGCAGGGCCTGAGGTGCCCTCCTCTGCCCTACCCTGGAAGCCCAACTCCTCCCAGTGTGCCCCATAGCGTGGGCAGCCCAGGCTGGAGGAGGTCAACCTCTTGTACACCGTCTGCAGGATCCTCATGTGGACCTTCTGGTTATCATCCAGGGCACCTGCCAGGGGGAAAAGGACCTTCAGTGCCCCCAGAATGCCCCCTTGGCCTCCAAAATCCAACCCCTGGCCTCCCAAAACGCCCCCCTGGCATCTCTAAAGCTGCCACCAGCTGCTGGGCACAACTAGAGCATGGCTAGAGAGGAGATGCCAGAGCTGGGCACAGCTTCTGGAGCCCAGAGAAGGCCCTGCCCTGCCAGAGGGCCACAGGGCTGCAGAGAGGAAGACCTCAGCAGGGCAGGAACCCCAAGAACCTGACCCCCCCTCGACCCCCCAAGTGATGGGAACGAAGCTTTTGGGCATCAGGGGAAGTTGTGCTGGGCAAGGTGGCACCCACGAGCTGCCAAGGGTGAGAAGCTCCCACTTGTGAACCTCCAGGGGCAGCCAGAGATGCCAGCCCACAGGATGGCACCTCAGATATTTCCATCTCTTTGGCTTTGGTCATGGAAGGAGGAGCAGGAAGGGCAGTGGCACAGGTGCCCAGTGCTGTGCCAAGCTGCATATGTGGAATGGCAACCATGGCACAGCAGGAAGGGGTCACAAGAGCCACTGCCCACCAAGGAGATGGAGAACAGAGCCCCCAGCATGGCCCCGAGCCCCTGAGCTGTGGCAGTGCTGGTGGCACCAGGGGACACTCACACTGTGCCATGGCCAGTGCCAGCTCCTGCTCCTCCTGCAGCTGAGGATGCAGCCGGGGAGGGCCGAAGAGGAAGCGAAGCAGAGAGGCCAGGCCTGACCTGGGCACGGGCACCTGCACCTTCTGCAGAGGAGAAAACAGGGCAAGGAATCGTCAGGGCACGGTGCCAGGGCAGCCAGGCTGGAGGGGAACCCCTGCAGGGGTGAGGGGAGGGGGCTGAGGGGCAGGGGGGATGGCAGAGGAGGGGCACAGCGGGGGGAGGGCTCAGGGGGCAGCGCTGGGCTCATGCCACCACCCACCCCTCACCTACTTACTAAAGGTACCCCTGGGAGGGCAGGGGCACAGGGCCCGGCCGTACCCTGCACTGGCTGAGCTCAGCGCTCTGGAAGTACTGCAGGGCCTCGTTGAAGGAGATCAGAGGGGCACTGCCAGCCGACAGCCCCCCCGGCCCTGCGGGGAGGCACGGAGCGGGCTCAGCCCTGCCTTCTGCTCCAGCTTCCTGGGCACGACACCAGCTCCCGGTGCCAAGCACAGGCCCCGCTCTGCCCGGCCCCGGCGAGCTCCGGCCCCGGCCCCGGCCCCGGCCCCGGCCCCAAGCCAGCTCCGGCTCCGCCCCCTCGTCCCCAGCCGGTTCTGGCTCCGCCCCCTGACCCTCACCCGGTTTTGGCTCCGCCCCCCCAACTCTAACCCGCCTCCGGCTCCGCCCCCTGACCCTCAGCTGCTTCCGGCTCCGCCTCCCGCCCCAAGCCACCTACGGCTCCGCCTCCCTCGTCCCCAGTCGGCACCGGCTCCGCCCCCACGCCAGCTCCAGCTCCGCCCCCTGACTCCCAGCCGGTTCTGGCTCCGCCCCCTGGCTCCCAGCCGGTTCTAGCTCCGCCCCCTGACTCCCAGCCGGTTCTGGCTCCGCCCCCTGGCTCCCAGCCGGTTCTGGCTCCGCCCCCTGACTCCCAGCCGGTTCTAGCTCCGCCCCCTGACTCCCAGCCGGTTCTGGCTCCGCCCCCTGATTCCCAGACGGTTCTGGCTCCGCCCCCCGCCCCCCCGCCGGCTCCGGCTCCAGCCCCCCGGGCCCAGCCCAGAACCGCAAAGCCTCTCAGATCCTGGGGAAAGCAGCAGCAGCTTTGCCACCTCTCCCCTTCGGCTCCTGCCGCTGCTCTCTCCAGACCCCCGAATGCTCCCTGACAGCACAGCCACCCCCCACCCGCCAGGGCCCGTCCCCTGTCCAAGCTCCGCAGCGATCCCTGGCACCGGCCGTACCCGACTGGAACTGCTCCACAGCTTCCCATTGCTCCTGCGCCCTGCGCAGCTCCTCGCTGACCTCTGCCAAAAGAAAGCCCCCAACGCAGGTCACAGCCAGCTGGAAGACCCCGAGCAGCGCCCACTCCCTCCCCCAGCACTGCTCAGGACACCTCAGCCGAGGAGGATCTCCCTTCTCTGGGCAGAAACCTCGAACAGTGTCCTCCCGAGATGCTGCCAGGTTCCTTCCGGGCACAGGCAGGATGGAGCAAGGTGAAGGCTCCACCAGCCTGTGAGCGCAGCGCCAGCTCCTCTGGGCTCCCTCTGGACACCCCACGCTCCCTCTTGGCTCTGTCTGAGCTCCCCTCGCTCCCCCTTGTCTCTCTCTCCGTGCTCCCCACGACTCCTCCAGGCTCTCTCGGAGCTCTCCACGCTCCCTCCTGTCTCCCTCCAAGCTCCTCACGCTCCCTCCTGGCTCTCTCTGAGCTCCCCACGCGCTCTCCTGGCTCTGCCTCCGCACCCCACGCTCCCCCCCGGCTCTGTCTGAGCTCCCCCCGCTCCCTCTTGGCTCTCCCGCAGAGCTCCCCACGCTCCCTCCTGGCTCTGTCTGAGCTCCTCACGCTCCCTCTTGGCTCTATCTGAGCTCCACACGCTCTCTCCTGGCTCTGCCTGAGCACCCCACGCTCCCTCCTGGCTCTGTCTGAGCTCCCCACGCTCCCTCTTGGCTCTCTCTCAGAGCTCCCCACGCTTCCTCCAGGCTCTCTCGGAGCTCTCCACGCTCCCTCCTGTCTCCCTCCAAGCTCCTCACGCTCCCTTCAGGCTCTCCCTGGGCTCCCTTCTGGTTCCCCTCGGGCTTCCCGCATTCCCCACGCTCCCCTCGGGCTCCCCTGGTCATTTCCCCCGCCAGGGCACAGCCGGAGCCGCAGGGACGCAGCGCAGCAGCAGCTCACCGGCGCCCAGAGGCCGCTCCGCTTCCTCCCGCGGTGCCTTCAGGAGGCCGTTTTGTACCAGCGCCAGGACCTACGCGGGGCCAGAGACAGACACAGCCTTCGCCCACCGCAGCGGACCCCCCAAACCCAACCGCTCCGCCCCGGGGAGGTGACCCCGACCGCTGCGCTCTTCCCTCAGGGAACCCTCCCCGACCTCCGCGCCGGAGAGGGCAGGAGAGCGGCCCCGAGCCCCGTAGGTGCGGGTCTGTTCCGCTGCCAGCTCAGGTATCAGGAAGATGCCTTTCGGTGCCCCGAGAGGTCACATTAAAGAGGCATAACCGGAGAATAAAGCGGGAAAGCGAGGGGCGGAGGTGGGGGGCCCTGTGACAGCACACCGGGGACCGGGACACAACGCGGGGCCGCCCCGGGAAGGGGACACGGCGAGGAGCTGGGCTCAGCCTGACACGCACCGGGAGGGACTTGCCGGGCCGGGGGTCACACTGCCGCTCATCAAGCCGCTCCGAGCCCCCGGCGACTCCGCTCATGCCCTGCGAGGAAGAAGGCAGCCACCCACCCTCGGCCGGGGCCGCAACGGAGCCTCGGGTGGCGGAACCGGGTTGGCGGCGGGGAGTGGTGCGGGGGTTGGAGACAGCCCCGCCGGCTTCTCAGGAAGCCTCAAGCCCCTCCCGCGGCCTGGTCCCCGGCCCCCGGTCCCGGTCACCGACCATAGTGCCCCAGACCGCGCTGCCCCTTGCCCCCCGCCCACCGGAAGCGGTGCGGGCCCGCTCTGCGCGCAGTGCATGCCGGGGGCCGCCTCCATCCCGGTCACATGCAGGACTACAGCTCCCGGCAGGCACTGGGGCAGGGAGGACGCTCAAGCTGCCGACGGCGGCGCAGAAGGGACAAACCTCGTAGAACGAGACCGTCCCGGGCGGAGCTGCACCAGTGCTGGTTCGCGGTGCTCCATAGGAGCTTCCAGTGCCCATCCCAGTACCCGATGCCAGTCCCCAGTGCTCCATACCACCTCCCAGTGCCCTCTACCACCTCCCAGTGCCCACCATCAACTCCCAGTGCCAGCTCCTCCTGTCATCTCCCAGTGTGCTGTGCCAGCTCCTAGTCCCCAAGCCCCTTTGCGCCGAGCCCTCCCAAGCCCAGTGCCAGCTGCCAGTGCCCACCACCACCTCCCAGTGCTCCGTATCGGTGCCCAGTGTCATCTCCCAGCACAAAGTGTCCTGTCTCAGTACCCAGTGCTAGCTCCCAGTGCTCCAATACCACCTCCTAGTGCCCACCGGCAACTCCTGGCTCCCAGTGGCATCTCCCGGCTCCCAGTGGCATCTCCCAGTTGCTTGCACCAGTTTCTAGCCCCGAGTCTCCCCTCGCCCCGTCCCTCCTGGGCCTTCCCGGTGCCAGCTCCCAGTGCCCCAAACCAGCTCCCATTGTCATCTCCCAGCGCCCGGTGTCATTTCCCAGCTGCCAGTGCCAAGCTCCCGGTACTCGGCGTCGGCTCCTAGCGCTCCGCACCACTGCCCACTGTCATCTCCCAGCGTCTGGTGTCATTTCCCAGCGCCCAGTATCGGTTCCCAGCTCTCCATCCCACCCTCCGTGTGCCCGGTGCCAGCTCCCCGCCCCTCTCCCCGCCCCTCCCGAGCCGCTGCCGCCAGTCCCCGGCGAGGCGGAGCAGGAGAGCTGCGGCAGACGGCACAGCAATATGTGGCTGTACGCGATGCTCTTCCTCGTTCTCCTCCTCCTCTCCCTCTTCCTCCTTCTCGCCCGGGCCGTGATGGGCTCGGGGCGCGAACCCAACCCCTTCGCCACCGATGCCCGGCGCCCGCCCGCCCCGCTCGTCACCGACAAGGCTGTCCGCAGGACCGTGGTCAAGACAGGTACGGAGCTCCCGCGACCCCCTCTCCGCGGTGGGACCCTCCCCCCACCCCCGCCGCACAATCTCTGCACTACGACTGGGGGGCATCACCCACTGGAGGAGCATCACCCCCCTGGACGGCATTACCCCCCAGGGTGGCATCTCACCCCCCTGGACGGCATTGTCCACGGAGGCAGCATTCCACCGCCCCGCGCGGTGTCACCCACCGGCACAGCATCGCCCAGCGAGATGGCATCACCCCCCCAGGACAGCCTTGCCCACTGGGGTGCCAAGTCTCCCCAGAAAGGCATTGCTCCCCGGGGTGGCATTACCTGCCAGGGCAGCATCACCTCCCTCAGAGTGGCTTCTCCCCCCGGGTGCCATCGCCCTGCTGGACAGCATTAAACCCCCCCCACAAAGTGGCATCACCCACTGGGGTGGGCTCTTCCCCTTCCCCAGCACAGCATCACCCTCTGGGGCAACTTGAACCTCCCTCCCCCCCCCCAGAGTGGCATCTACCCCCTGGGCGACTTTGCACAGCAAGGTGGCATCTCTACTCTGATGGCATCACCCACCAAGGTGGCATTGCCCAGGGGGGTGGCATCATGCCCCAGGACAGTATCATCTCCCTTTGTGGCATCTCCTCCTCCTATCATATTGCACAGGGAGGTGGCATTACCCCTCAGGCTGGCATTGCCCCTTTGAGGGTGGCATCAGCCTGTAGGGGTCACTCACTAGGTACCATGCCCCCCACTCCGGAGGTGCCCCCCCCCCGATGATGCCACCTCTTTCTTTCCCCCCTTCCCCCCCCAGTTTTCTCAGCAGATAAAGTCCCCGCGGGGCTCGATGCCATCGTGATTGGCAGCGGCATCGGGGGGCTGGCAGCTGCCACGCTGCTGGCCAAGGTGGGCAAGAGGGTGCTGGTGCTGGAGCAGCATGGCAAGCTGGGGGGTTGCTGCCACACCTTCACCGAGAAGGGCTACGAGTTCGACACTGGTATGGCCCCCGTGGCACCTGGGCACCTAAATCCCCCCCCTGGGCAAAGGGAGGGGGGAAGAGGGAGGGGTAGAGGGAAAGGGGAGGGTGCCCGCGGTGGGCACCACACCCAAACCACCCCAGGGCACCCAGAAGGGGTAGCCCTGGCACCCGCTCCGGGCTTATACAAACACAGCTTCTGCTTGAGCAATGCCACCCACGCCCTTGCCCGTGCCCCCTGCCAACCCTCCTGCTGCCACCACGCCCTGGCACTGCCACCCAGACCCTGGCAGGTGCCTGGATCCTAGAAACTGCCCCACAGCCTGGATCTGATCCTATAAATACCCCTGTGAGCCAGCTCAGACCCTATGGATTTCTCCCTAATCCACCTCACATCCTATGAAATCCCTCAGGACCCAGCTCGGATCCTGCACAATTCCCTACCCCCAGCTCGGATCCTGCACAATTCCCTTCCCTCAGCTCAGGTCCTGCACAATTCCCTTCCCCCAGCTCAGTTCCTACCCCCAGCTCAGATCCTGCACAATTCCCTGTACCCAACTCAGATCCTGCACAATTCCCTACCCCAACTCAGATCCTGTCTTTCCCCGCCCCCCCCCTCCCCCAAATCCATTTTAGCTCCTGGAAATTCCCCCCAAAGCCATTCAAGATCCTATAATTTCCCCACAATTCCTTTCAGATCCTGCAAAATTCCTACCTCAGCTCCTACAAACTCCCCACAGCTCCAAGCAGATCTCAGCATTTCCCCTGTAGCCACCTGGGGTAGCATAAAATTCCCTATGTCCCCCCTGGATCCTATCAATTTCCCCACAACCCAGCTCAGTGCCTACAAAATTCCCAAGATCCAGCTCAGATCCTATGAAATTCCCAAGACCCAGCTCAGATCCTATCAATTTCCTCACAATCCAGCTCAGATCCTACAAAATGCCTCAAGATCCAGCTCAGATCCTACAAAGTTCCCAAAAATTCAGTTCAGATCCTACAAAATTCCCAAGATCCAGCTCAGATCCCATCAATTTCCCTACAATTCGTCTCAGATCCTACAAAGTTCCCAAAGATCCAGCTCAAATCCCATCAATTTCCCCACAATCCATCTCAGAGCCAACAAAATTCCCAAGATCCAGCTCAGATCCTATAAAATTCCCCAAGACCCAGCTCAGATCCTACAAACTTCCTAAGATCCAGCTCAGATCCTATGAAATTCCCAAGACCCAGCTCAGATCCTACAGAGTTCCCCACGATCCAGCTCAGATCCCATCAATTTCCTCACAATCCAGCTCAGAGCCTACACAATTCCCAAGATCCAGCTCAGATCCTACAAAATCCCCAAGATCCAGCTCAGATCCCATCAATTTCCCCCATAACTCCTCTTAGATCCTAAAATTTCCTCCACAACCCAGCTCCTTCCCTACCAATTCCCTAAAACCCAGCTTGGATCCTACAGATTCCCTCACAGTCTGGCTCAGATCCCATAAACTCCCTCCCAATCCAGTTTAGATCCCATAAAATTCCCCACCTCAGATCCTATCAATTCCCTCATAACCCAGTTGAGATCCTACACAATTCCCTCTGCCCCTCTTTGCTCCCAGAAAATTCCTCATAACCCAGCTCAGATCCTATGAATTTCCCTGGATCCATCCCCAAATCCCATAGAATTCCCTAGCACTCAGCTCAGCTCCCACAACTTTCCCCATAACTCTGGTTTTTAGCTCCCCACATCCAGCTCAATCCCTACAAATTCCTTATCCAGGGAATGCCACCTTAGGGCCGCCTCCAGGCAGCTAAAGTCCAGCTCCTCCCATGGCTTGGATTAATCATTTACAGGGATACAGATTGGGAAACCATCCACAAAATCCCTCACATTTCTGGACACCACCCCCCCCACATCAACCTAATTCCCAAATAATTCCCAAATTCCCAACATTCCATAACCTGTTCTGCTTCCCTCCCACCTCCACCGGGTCCCACTTTCCCCCCTCCCCTCTTCACGGAGCTGCTACATTGAGGGTGGAGGAACCAGAGCAGGATCCATAAATGAGACTCAAATCCTCGACATTCCCAAATAATTCCCAACATTCCTTAACCCTCTTCACTCCTCCACCCACCTCATCCCACTTTTCCCTCTCCCTTCTTCAAGGAGCTGCTGGGCTGGGACTTGAGAAACCAGAGGAGGATCCATAAATGAGACTCAAATCCTAGAAACTCCCAAATAACTCCTTAGAAACCAGAGCAGGATCCATAAATGAGACTCAAATCCTCAACATTCCCAAATAATTCCCAAATTCCCAATTCCCAACATCCTTTACCCTGCTCTGCTTCCCTCCCACCTCCACTGGCTCCCATTTTTCCCTCTCCCTTCTTTATGGAGCTGCTGCTTTGGGGTTGGAGGAACCAGAGCAGGATCCATACATGAGACCCAAATCCTTGACATTCCCAAACAATTCCCAATTAATTCCCAAATTCCCAATTCCCAACATCCCTTACCCTGCTCTGCTTCCCTCCCACCTCCACCGGCTCCCATTTTTCCCTCTCCCTTCTTTATGGAGCTGCTGCTTTGGGGGTGGAGGAACCAGAGCAGGATCCATAAATGAGACTCAAATAATCCTCAACATTCCCAAATAATTCCCAAATTCCCAATTCCCAACATCCCTTAACCTGCTCCACTCCCTTCCCACCTCCACCAGCTCCCACTTTTCCCCCTTCCCTCTTTATGGAGTTGCTGTGTTGGGAGTGGAGGAACCAGAGCAGGATCCATAAATGAGACCCAAATCCTTGAATTTCCCAAATGATTCCCAATTCCCAACATTCCATAACCTGCTCCACTTCCCTCCCACCTCCACTGGGTCCAAGGATTTCCTCTCTCTTCTTTATGGAGCTGCTGGGTTGGGGGGTGGAGGAACCAGAGCAGGATCCATACGTGAGACCCAAATCCTTGACATTCCCAAACAATTCCCAAATAATTCCCAAATTCCCAATTCCCAACATCCCTTACCCTGCTCTGCTTCCCTCCCACCTCCACCGGCTCCCATTTTTCCCTCTCCCTTCTTTACGGAGCTGCTGGCTTGGGGCTGGAGAAACCAGAGGCGGCTCCGTCGATTGGCCTCCGAATCCCGACGGATCGATCCCAAACCGATTCCCTCTTCCAGGGATCCACTACGTGGGGCAGATGCATGAGGGCTCTCCGGCTCGCACCGTGCTGGACCAGCTGACGGAGGGGCAGCTGCAGTGGGCACGGCTGCCAGTCGCCCACGACGCGGTGGTGCTGGGGGAACCGGGAGCCGGTGCCAGGATCGTTCGCATCCATTCCGGGCAGCAGGAATTTTTCCGCTCCCTCAAGGAGCAGTTCCCGACCGAGGGAGCTGCAGTCGATAAATTCGAGCGGCTGGTGAAGGTCAGCAGAAGGGAGGGTGGTAAAGGGTTTAGGGGGTGCCACTCAGCTGCCCACCCAAGGATGGGCACCCAAAGGGCACGGAGAGGGCAGCGTTGCGCAGCCAACCCCCAGCTCCCCCAGCCCGGTGTGGGGGGGAAGGTGGAACCGGAGCTGAGTCCTCTTCCCTCTTCTGCCTCGCAGTCCTGGGGGGTGTGGAATGGTCTGCTTGGAGGAGACCCCCCCCCGGGATCATGGAGCCCGACCAGAAGCTGGCAGCTCTCAGACCACCCTGAGCCCCTCACCCGAACGGCCTCCGGGCGTGGGGGGGGGGTCCTTGAGCGGGGGTCGATGACCCTTCAGAGGACGAAATTGTTCCTCGTGGCCAACCTGAACCTCCCCTGGGGCACCTTGAGGCCATTTCCTCTCCTCCCATCGCTCCTTGGCACCAGAGCCCAACCCCCACCCGGCTCCAGCCTCCTCTCAGGGAGCTGCAGAGGCCAAGGAGGTCTCCTCTCAGCCTCCTCTTCTCCAGCCTCACCACCCCCAGCTCCCTCACCTGCCCCTCCCCAGACCTCTTCTCCAGACCCTTGCCCACCTTTGCTGCCCTTCTCTGGCCCTGCCACAGCCTCTCAATCTCCTCCTGGCACTGAGTGGCCCAAAGCTGCCCCCAGGGCTCAAGGTGTGGCCACACCAGTGCCAAGGCACATCCCGGTGCCAAGCTGGCAGCACTGCCAGGGGCATTTTCTCGTTCCCAGGGAATTTGCTGCCAGGTCCCTGGCCAGAGGCAGCTCTGCAGGGAGGGCAGCAGCAAAGCTGCAGAGGCCAAGGAGGTCTCCTCTCAGCCTCCTCCTCTCCAGCCTCACCACCCCCTCAGCTGCCCCTCCCCAGCCCTCTTCTCCAGCCCTTTGCCCACCTTTGGTGCCCTTCTCTGGCCCTGCCCCTCAGTGTCCACCTGGCAGTGAGTGGCACACAACCGACCCCAGGACTTGATCCGTGCCCTCACCAGTGCCCACCAGAAGAGCTTCCACTTCGCTTCCTTCCGACAGATCCCACGGGGAGTGTCCCGTGGGACGGTGCCCTCAGGGCCTCCCAGCCAGCAGAAGCACTGCGATCGTTATCAGCAGGCAGCTAATTAGCATTAATTACACCTCAGAGGCTAAAGCCTCATCCCCCGGGGGGGGATTTTGACTGAGTCAAGCTCTGCCCAGTCCCACACCTCTGCGGTGAGACATCTGGGGAGCTCCCTGCCAGCTCTGCCAACTCTTGCAAGTCGAGAGATGCCCTCCAGAGCTCGGGTTGGTTGTGGTGGGTGCTGAGTGGGTGCTGAGCTGGTGCCCTCCTCCCTCGCAGAGCGTGGACAAGGGCATGCTGCTGTTAGGCTTGCTGAAGATGGTACCACGGGCGCTGGCCATGCTGCTGTGCCGCTCGGGGCTGCTGCGCTGCCTCTTCCCCTTCTGCCGCCTGGCATCGCGCAGCCTGAAGGAGGTGGTGGATGAGCTCACTGCCAACCCCGAGCTCCGAGCTGTCTTCAGCTACCTCTTCCCCACCTACGGTAGGTAGGCAGGAGGGGCTGGTGGAGGTGAACCATACCCACCCCCGCTCCAAACACTACAGAACCTCTCCCCCCCCCCCCCCCCCCCCCCCCCCCCCCCCCCCTCCCTGCCTTTGTGCTTTGCTTTGGGGATGGAATCTGCTCAAGGCTGCCCTGAGAGCTGAGAACATCCTGGCTGGGGAGCAAGAGGCTCAGGCTGGACTCTGCCATGTGGTGCTCACATGGGCAGACCCTGGAGATACAAATCCCTGGAGGAGGGACAGAGTGAACCCTGAGCCCTGAACACTGAGCTTGGAACCCTGAGCCCTGAACCCCAAACCCTGAGCCCTGAACACTGAGCTTGGAACCCTGAGCCCTGAACCCCAAACCCTGAGCCCTGAACACTGAGCTCGGAACCCTGAGCCCTGAACCCCAAACCCTGAGCCCTGAACACTGAGCTCGGAACCCTGAGCCCTGAACCCCAAACCCTGAGCCCTGAACCCCGAGCTTGGAACCCTGAGCCCTGAACCCCAAACCCTGAGCCCTGAACACTGAGCTCGGAACCCTGAGCCCTGAACCCCAAACCCTGAGCCCTGAACCCCAAGTCCTGAGCCCCCCAGCCCTGAGCCCCAAACCCTAAGCCCTGAACCCTGAGCCCTGAACTCTGAGCTGTGAGCTCTGAGCCCTGAGCCCCAAACCCTGAATTCTGAGCCCTAAGATCTGAGCCCTAAACCCTGAGCTGTGAGCCCTGAGCCCTGAACCCCAAACCCCAAGCCCTGAGCTCTGAGCCTCGAACCCTAACCCTGAGCTGTGAGCCCTGAGCCTCGAGCCAGAGTGCTGGGTTCAGTTGCAAAAGAACCACAGGGGTCACATCCTGCTCTTCTGGGCATTCAGCAGCTCTGTCTCACCCCCATCCAGTGCCCCTCCAGTTCTCACCCCCATCCAATGCCCCTCCAGTTCTCACTCCCACCCAGTGCCCCTCCAGTTCTCACCCCCATCCATTGCCCCTCCAGTTCTCACTGTCATCCAGTGCCCCTCCAGTTTTCACTCTCATCCAGTGCCCCTCCAGTTCTCCCCCCCCCCCACTGCCCCCCCAGCTCTCACCCCCACCCAGTGCCCCTCCAGTTCTCCCCCCCCCCCACTGCCCCCCCAGCTCTCACCCCCACCCAGTGCCCCTCCAGTTCTCACCCCCATCCAGTGCCCCTCCAGTTCTCACTCCCACCCACTGCACCCACAGGTCCTCATCCCCATCCAGTGCCCAACTGGTTCTCACCCCCATTCCTCTTTCCTTTCCCTCTCTCCTCCCCCAGCCAAGGATGAGCCTGTTCCTTCCCCTGGAAACTCCAGGAGAAGCCCCAAACCTTGGCACCAGCTGCTCTCTGTCTCACCAGGTGTGGTGCCCTCCAAGGCCAGCTTCACCATGCACAGCATCCTGGTCAACCACTTCCTGGATGGGGCCTGGTACCCCCGCGGCGGCTCCGGGGAAATCGCCTTCCACATGATTCCTGTCATCAGGAAGAGTGGAGGCAACGTGCTGGGAAAGGCACCAGTGGAGAAGATCCTGCTGGATTCCCAGGGCAGAGCTTGTGGTGAGTGCTGCCACAGGGCACAGCTGGCATCACCCACCCTGTTGCTGGGAGGATGTGGATGCCAAGGGGCAGGCTGGATGAAGGCTTCAGCAGCCTGGGCTGGTGGGAGGTATCCGTGCCCATGGCAGGGGGTCGGAGCTGGATGGTCCATGCCTGTTCCCACCCAAACATGCCTGTTCCCAACAAACCACTCCTATTCCCATCCATCCATGCCTGTTCCCATCCATCCATGCCTGTTCCTATCCACCCATGCTCATTCCTACCCCTCCATGCCTGTTCCCATCCATCCATGCCTGTTCCTATCCATCCATGCTCATTCCCACCCCTCCATGCCTGTTCCCACCCACCCATGCCTGTTCCCAACCATCCATACCCATTTCCACCTATCCATGCCCCTTCCCACCCACCCATGCCCCTTCCCACCCAACAATGACTCTAAACACCACCAATAACCCTAACCCAAACCATGCCTGCTCCCATCCACCCATTCCCCTTCCCACCCATGCCCCTTTCTACCCATGCCCCTTTCTACCCATGCCCCTTCTTACCCATTCCCCTTTCCCACCCAACCCATGCCCCTTTCCACTCAACCCATTCCATGAATCCATGTCCTGGAGCTGTTCCTCTTCTCCTCAACCCTTCCCTCCCAGGTGTGAGTGTGAAGAAAGGCCAAGAGCTGCTGAACATCTTTGCCCCCATTNCCCACCCATGCCCCTTTCTACCCATTCCCCTTCCCACCCATGCCCCTTCCTACCCATTCCCCTTCCCACCCATTCCCCTTCCCACCCATGCCCCTTTCTACCCATGCCCCTTTCTACCCATGCCCCTTCTTACCCATTCCCCTTTCCCACCCAACCCATGCCCCTTTCCACTCAACCCATTCCATGAATCCATGTCCTGGAGCTGTTCCTCTTCTCCTCAACCCTTCCCTCCCAGGTGTGAGTGTGAAGAAAGGCCAAGAGCTGCTGAACATCTTTGCCCCCATTGTCATTTCTGACGCTGGAATCTTCAACACCTACGAGCGGCTGCTGCCCGCGGAGCTGCGGGCACTGCCAGGTGGGCAGGGCAGCCCTGGGCTGCTTTGGCCTTTGAGCCCTCCCTGGGGCTGTGGGCACTGAATGTTGGGCTTGGTGTTGCCATAAAGTGGCCTGGGCAGAGGAATGGTTGGGTAGGAGAAGTCATGGATGGGTGGAAGGGAGCATAGGTGGGTGGGAAAGGGCATGGATGGGTGGGAACTGGCATGGATGGGTGGGAACTGGCATGGATGGGTGGGAATGAGGATGGATGGGGGGGAATGGGGATGGATGGGTGGGAATGGGGATGGATGGGTGGGAACGGGCATGGATGGGTGGGAAGGGGGATGGATGAGTGGGAACAAGGATGGATGGGTGGGAATGGGCATGGATGGGTGGGAAGGGG
>WAAF01020020.1:17414-42189 GCA_013400475.1 Tricholaema leucomelas
GGATGGATGGGTGGGAATGAGGATGGATGGGTGGGAAGGGGCATGGATGGGTGGGAATGAGGATGGATGGGTGGGAATGGGAATGGATGGGTGGGAAGGGGCATGGATGAGTGAGAACAGGCATGGATGGATGGGAACTGGCATGGGTGAGTGGGAAGTGGCAGGAATGGGTGGGAAGGGGCATGGATGGTTGGGAAGGGGAATGGGTGGGTGGAAACGGGCATGGATGGGTGGGAAGGGGTAGGGATGAGTGGGAACAAGGATGGATGGGTGGGAATGGGCATGGATGGGTGGGAAGGGGTATTGATAGATGGGAATAGGCATGGTTGGATGGTAACTGGCATGGTTGGGTGGGAATGAGCATGGATGGATGGGCACAGGAATGGTCTGATGGGAAGGAGCATGGATGAGTGAGAACAGGAATGGTTGGATGGGAAGGAGCATGGATGAGTGAGAACAGGAATGGTTGGATGGGAAGGAGCATGGATGAGTGAGAACAGGAATGGTTGGATGGGAAGGAGCATGGATGAGTGAGAACAGGAATGGTTGGATGGGAAGGAGCATGGATGAGTGAGAACAGGAATGGTTGGATGGGAAGGAGCATGGATGAGTGAGAACAGGAATGGTTGGATGGGAAGGAGCATGGATGAGTGAGAACAGGAATGGTTGGATGGGAAGGAGCATGGATGAGTGAGAACAGGAATGGTTGGATGGGAAGGAGCATGGATGAGTGAGAACAGGAATGGTTGGATGGGAAGGAGCATGGATGAGTGGGAACAGGAATGGTTGGATGGGAATGAGCAGGGCTCAGTGGGGATTTTATGGCCTGGTGCAGCCCCAGCCAAGGCCCCGTGGGCAGCAGTTACCCTGAGCCTGGGCAGGTCTGGGGTGTGGGCAGTGGGGCAGAGGTTTGTGCCTCCTTTGGGAGGTGACCTGCGGCCCTCCTGCCCAGCCCACGCCATCTTTCAAGCCAAACCAGTTGTGCCAGCCAATGGGGCAGCAACCTAGACCTGAGTGGGGCTTCTTCTAGCAGGAGAGCTCTCTGCAGGGCTTGGGGAAGGGTGGGGGTGGGGGTCCTTGACTCTGCCTTTCCCTTCCCGTGGCAGAGATCCAAGAGCAGCTGGGCAGGGTGGTGCACGGCGAGGGAGGCTTCAGCATCTTCATCGGCATCGACGGCTCCAAGGAGGAGCTGGGGCTGGAGCCCATCAATTACTTTGTGTACCCAGGGAACGACTTGGATGAAATGTAGGTTGGGCTTCACCTCTCAAGTGCTTCATTAAGCACCGGCTTAAGCTCTGGGTGGGGTCGCGCTCGGGGCTGAGCTTCCACTTTGGACCTGACAAGTCCTCGGGGAAGGGCTTGAACCATCACCACCCAACTCCAAAGCCTCTCATCTCTCTGCAGAGCAGGGAGCTACCTGGCATCCTCCAGAGAAGAAGCTGCCAAGAGGATCCCTCTGCTCTTTGTCACTTGCCCCTCAGCCAAAGACCCCTCCTGGGAACAGAGGTACCCAGGTAATGACTGTAGCCCAACCACAGCCACTCCTCGCAGCTCTTGAAGGGAGTTTGGTTTGTTTGAAGAGGGCAAATGAAAAGCTTCTTCCCCTTCTCCAGCCATGGGGAAAGCTGCTGAGCAGGCAGATCTCCTGGAAAACAAAGAAACAACCACCTGGAGATAGGCAGGCTGAGGGAGAATGGGATCATAAAACCCTGGGAACATCCCCAGGAGCTGGCGTGGGGTTGGGTTGGGGCTGGCAGCAGCGGAGGGGTGAGGGTGGGAAGGGGAAAGGACCACTCCAGCCTGGTCCTGCTGCAGGCAAATCCACCCTGGCCATGATCACCTTTGCCAAGTATGAGTGGTTCGAGGAGTGGAAGGACAAACAGGTCCACAAGAGGGGAGAGGACTACGAGGAGGTGAAGAAGACCTTTCTGGACAGCGTCCTGAGGGTTGTCTTCAAGCTCTACCCTCGCATCGAGGACAGGGTGAGGCTCTCTGCTCCCCAGCTCCTCTCCTGGCCTCTGCCTGTCTTGACCCAGCCTGCAAAGGCTCTGCCTGAGCTGCAGCTGAGGCTTGGCACCAATCCGTGCCCCTTGCTGCTGCTGCCAACCCGTGCCCCTTGCTGCTGCCAATCCGTGCCCCTTGCTGCTGCCAACCCATGCCCCTTGCTGCTGCCAATCCGTGCCCCTTGCTGCCAATCCGTGCCCCTTGCTGCTGCCAACCCATGCCCCTTGCTGCTGCCAATCCGTGCCCCTTGCTGCCAATCTGTGCCCCTTGCTGCTGCCAATCCGTGCCCCTTGCTGCTGCCAATCTGTGCCCCTTGCTGCCAATCTGTGCCTCTTGCTGCTGCCAATCCGTGCCCCTTGTTGCCAATCTGTGCCTGCTGCAGGCTGCAAAGGCTCTGGCTGGGCTGCAGCTGAGGCTCAGCACCAATCCATGCCTCTTGCTGCCAACCCATGCCCACTGCAGGCTGCAAAGGCTCTGGCTGGGCTGCAGCTGAGGCTCAGCACCAATCCATGCCCCTTGCTGCTGCCAATCCATGCCCACTGCAGCCTGCAAAGGCTCTGGCTGGGCTGCAGCTGAGGCTCAGCACCAATCCATGCCTCTTGCTGCCAATCCATGCCCACTGCAGGCTGCAAAGGCTCTGGCTGGGCTGCAGCTGAGGCTCAGCACCAATCCATGCCTCTTGCTGCCAATCCATGCCCACTGCAGGCTGCAAAGGCTCTGGCTGGGCTGCAGCTGAGGCTCAGCACCAATCCATGCCCCTTGCTGCTGCCAATCCATGCCCACTGCAGCCTGCAAAGGCTCTGGCTGGGCTGCAGCTGAGGCTCAGCACCAATCCATGCCTCTTGCTGCCAATCCATGCCCACTGCAGGCTGCAAAGGCTCTGGCTGGGCTGCAGCTGAGGCTCAGCACCAAGCTCCTTGCTGCTGCTGCCAATCCATGCCAGCTGCAGGGTGGCAGTGGTGATCCTCCGCTTCCACCTTGGTACCCAACGTGCCCAGATCCCCCATCCAAAGGGCTGCAAAGAGACCTACCTCAGCCTGTTCCCCTCCACACCTCCCTCCTGCCCCCTGCAGACCTCTCTGCCCTCTTGTGCCCCCCCAGATCGAGTACATCTCCAGTGGCACTCCCCTCACCAACCAGTACTACATTGCCAGCCCCAGGGGCGAGTTCTATGGCCTGGACCACAACATCCAGCGCCTGCAGGCTGAAGCCATCGCTGCCATCAGGCCTCAGACAGCTGTGCCCAACCTCTTCCTGACAGGTACCAGGCACCACAGCAGCCCTCTGAGATGGGCACACCTCTGGGCAGCTTTGGGAGGTCCTGAGCTGAGAGCTGGGGATGAGCTGCTGCTGTCCCATGGCGGGGGGGAGATGCCAGAGCTGCTGGAGGGCATCAAAGTGCTTGGCACAGAGGAGAAGGACCTTGGGGGGTGTTGGGTGATGGCTGCCAGCAGTGTGCCCAGGTGGCAAAGAAGAGCACCAACAGCCTGGCTTGTACCAGGAACACTGTGGGCAGCAGGTCTAGGGCAGGCACTGTGCCCCTGGGCTGGGCAGTGGTGAGGGCACAGCTGGAAGCCTGGGGTCAGTTGTGTGCCAGCTCTTGGCACTGGGATGTGCCTTGGCACTGGTGTGGCCACACCTTGAGCCCTGGGGGCAGCTTTGGGCCATTCAGTGCCAGGAGGAGATTGAGAGGCTGTGGCAGGGCCAGAGAAGGGCAGCAAAGGTGGGCAAGGGTCTGGAGAAGAGGGCTGGGGAGGGGCAGGTGAGGGAGCTGGGGGTGGTGAGGCTGGAGAAGAGGAGGCTGAGAGGAGACCTCCTTGGCCTCTGCAGCTCCCTGAGAGGAGGCTGGAGCCAGGTGGGGGTTGGGCTCTGCTGCCAAGGAAGAAGTGATGGGAGGAGAGGAAATGGCCTCAGGTTGTGCCAGGGGAGGTTGAGGTTGGGCATGAGGAACAATTTCTCCCTGGTAAGGGTTGCCCAGGCCTGGGGCAGGTTGCCCAGGGCAGTGCTGCAGTGCCCACCCCTGGAGCTGTGGTGCTGAGTGCCATGGGTTGGTGCTGCCCTGGCAGTGCTGGGCTTGGATTGGATGAGCTGAAAGACCTCTTCCAAACTCATCCCATTCCATGATCCCAGGATTCCATGGGTCAAGCCCAAAGGATGGCCTGGGGGCAGCTGGAAGCTGGGTGGTGGTTGGGGGGGGTGATGGTTGAGGGGGTGGTGGTGGTGCCCAGCAGTGCCAAGGGTGGGTTGGGAATGGAGACCATGAGCTGCCCAACAGCTCCTCACCGGGGCCAGTGCCACCCTCACCTGCTGCTCTCCTCCAGGGCAGGATGTGTGCCTGGGTGGCTTCATGGGAGCCCTGCAGGGAGCCATCATCTGTGTCAGTGCCATCCTGCAGCGCAACCTCTACGTGGACCTGATGCGCTTCATCAGGTGCCAGCAGGCTGCCAGTGCCAAGAAGATGGCCTGATGCCAGCTGCCCCACTGGCCAGGGCCTCCCCTCCCCCACCCAAGCACCCCCACCCCAGCACCTCCCACCCAGCACCAAGCCAAAGGAGTGCCAGATGCCACCCCCAGCTGCTGCCAGCTCACCTCCTGCCCCCGCAGCGGGCACCGTTACCAGCTCAAGGCAGCACTCAGCCTCAGTGCACTGTGGAGGGGCCAAAGCTCCTCTCCTGGTGTGAGGAAGAGGAGCTCTGAGACCTGCTGTGTGCAGCAGCAGCCAGGAGAGAAGTCAAGGCAGCTCCTGAAGCTTTGCTGGGCTCTTAGAGCTCCATCAGGCTCCATCAGGCTCCTGAAGCTTCATCAGGCTCCTGAAGCTTCATCAGGCTCCTAAG
This sequence comes from Tricholaema leucomelas, assembly GCA_013400475.1. Taxonomy (NCBI): domain Eukaryota; kingdom Metazoa; phylum Chordata; class Aves; order Piciformes; family Lybiidae; genus Tricholaema lacrymosa; species Tricholaema leucomelas. Next base: position 22,253 of record WAAF01020020.1, read on the forward strand.
GCTCCATCAGGCTCCTAAGGCTCCATCAGGCTCACAAGGCTCCATCAGGCTCCTGAAGCTCCATCAGGCTCCTGAAGCTCCATCAGGCTCCTAACTCTTCACAGATTCCCAAAGCTTCACCAAGCTCCCAAAGCTTCAGCAGATTGTCAAAGATTCACCAGGCTCCTGAGCTCCATCAGGCTCCTGAGCTCCATCAGGCTCCCAAGCTCCATCAGGCTCCTGAGCTCCATCAGACATCCAAAGCTCCATCAGGCTCTTAAGCTCCATCAGGCTCCCAAAGCTCCATCAGGCTCCTGAAGCTCCACTTGGGCCATGCCCGTGGGGCAGAGAGGCAGCAGCAGTAGCAGCAGCAGCAGCTCCCCCCTGTGCCCAGCTGTGCCCTGGCAGCCAGGGGCAGATGTGGTGAAGCTCACAGCTGGGTAACCCCTGGGAAAATCCCTTCCTGCCAACCCTCAGCCCTCAGCTTTAACCAAGGTGCCCAGGAGGTGCCCGTGGGCATGATCCAGCAGGAAGCAAGCAGCTCCTGGTGCAGTAAGTGCCTTCTGTTGGCACACTGAGGGCACTGTGCCAGGCCTGAAGCTCTCTGGGAGCAGAGGTCACTGTGTGGTGCTCGTCAGGTCCTGCCTTGCTGCTGCAGAGCCTCAGCCCTGCTGTGCTGCCACATCTTGGGGCTGTGCCAGCCGTGCCCAGGCACTCTGGTGGTGGAACCCCCTGCAGCCAGCAGGCCAAAGCTGCTCCCTGCCAGGGGCAGCCTGTGGGGATGATCAAAGCCTTCTCCGGGAGGGGTGGGAAGGAAGCTCCTGAGAGCAGCAAGCAATAAAGGAAGGACCTCGTGAGTGGTGCCTTGTGAGCAGGGGCAGCTGCTGGGCTCTGGGCACCACCAGGCTGGGGAGGGAGGAGGGAGGAAGGGAGGGAAGGAGGGAGGAAGAGAAGGAGGGAGGGAAGGAGAGAGGGAGGGAAGGAGGGAGTGAGGAAGAGAAGTAGGGAGGGAGGGAGAGAAGGAGAGAGGGAAGGAGAGAAGGAGAGAAGGAGGAAGGGAAGGAGGGAAGGAAGGAGGGAGGGAGAGAAGGAAGGAAGGAGGGAGGAAGAGAAGGAGGGAGGGAAGGAGAGAGGGAGGGAGAGAAGTAGGAAGTGGGGGAGAGAAGGAGAGAGGGAAGGAGAGTCCATCTCTTGAGGACCTCCTGATGCCCATAATGACCTCCTGAGACCCCCAAAGCCTCTTCTGAGACCCCTAAAGCCCCTCCTGAGATCCATAATGACCTCCTGAGACCCTCAGAGCCTCTCCTGAGACCCCCAAAACCCCTCCTGAAGCCCATAATGACCTCTTGGGCACCTCCTGAAGTCCATAATGACCTCCTGAGACCTTCAAAGCCCCTCCTGAGACCCTCAAATCACAATCTGTGCTGCACAGCCTCCCTGGGGGGTGTTCAGTGCCAGGCTGGACGAGGCTTTGAGCACCCTGTGCTGGCAGGAGGTGCCCCTGCCCGTTGGCACAGGCTGATCTTTAAGGTCCCTTCCAACCCAACCCATTCCATGAATCCCTGAAGTGCTCCTTCCAGGCATTCCCCCTGGGCCAGCCCCTGGCTAGGGATGAGCTGCTGGAAGCTGCCTCCGGATGCCATCGGAACTGCCTCCGGATGCCACCGCGGTGCCAGCTGCGCCCGGGCACGGGGTTAGGGCGAAGCCCTAGCGAGAGCTGGCACTGTGCTGGGCACGGAAGGCTGCCAGGAGGTCGCAGTGGAGAGGAGCGAGGCCGCCCCGGGGCTGATCCGACAGGAAGGGTCGGATCGGTGCCCCCAGGAATGCGGCAGCTGCAGGGCGGGCACCGGGCACGGCTCGCCCGCAGCAGCCACCCTCGGCTCTGGCTTCCTCCTGCCGCAGGGCTTGGCAAGCTCTGCCTGCAGCTGGGCACGGTCCCTTGCACCCAGACAGCGTCTGGGCACTGGCGTGGTGCCAACAAACCCTCCCCCCCCCACCTCAACCCGGGGCTGAGCGTGCCCAGGGGCCAGCTGCAGGAGAGCTGCTGCCAGGCACCAGCGGCTGTGCCCCCGGGAGCAGTGCTGGGCACAGTCCTGCTCAAGGGCAGTCCCCTCCCGGTGCTGCTGCTCTGCCTGCAGCCCAGCACAGGTTGGCTCTGAGCTGCCAGTGAGCAGTGGAGGGTTTGGCAGCAGCTGGCACCAACAGAGAGGGTGAGGGAGGGGATTCTGCTCCTCTGATCTGCTCTGCTCAGCTCCCACCTGGGACACTGTGGTCCAGTTCTGGAAGGATCTGGAGGTGCTGCTCAAGCTCCTTATTGATGATCTGCAGCAGGGGATTGAGTCCAGCAGCAGTGAGGGTGCAGCTGGCACCAAGCTAGGAGCAGCTCTGGAGCTGGTGGAGGGTAGCAGAGCCCTGCAGAGGGACCTGGCCAGGCTGGATGGGTGGGCAGAGGCCAAGGGGATGAGACTGAACAAGGCCAAGTGCAGGGTTCTGCACTTTGGCCACAACAACCTCAAGCAGTGCCTCAGGCTGGGGCCAGAGTGGCTGAGAGCAGCCAGGCAGAGAGGGCCCTGGGGGTGCTGGCAGAGAGGAGCTGAAGAGGAGGCAGCAGTGCCCAGGTGGGCAGCAGAGCCAATGGCATCCTGGGCTGGCTCAGGAGCAGTGTGGGCAGCAGGACAAGGGAGCTTCTTCTGCCCCTGTGCTCAGCACTGCTCAGGACACCCCTGGAGTGCTGTGTCCAGTTCTGGGCTCCTCCATTGAAGAGAGATGTTGAGGTGCTGGAAGGTGTTGAGAGAAGGGCAGCAAGGCTGGGGAGGGGCCTGGAGCACAGCCCTGTGAGGAGAGGCTGAGGGAGCTGGGGGTGTGCAGCCTGCAGCAGAGGAGGCTCAGGGCAGAGCTCATTGCTGTCTGCAGCTCCCTGCAGGGAGGCTGTAGCCAGGTGGGGTTGGGCTCTGCTGCCAGGCAGCCAGGGACAGAAGAAGGGGACACAGCCTCAAGCTGTGCCAGGGCAGGTCTAGGCTGGATGTTAGGAGGAAGTTGTTGGCAGAGAGAGTGATTGGCATTGGAATGGGCTGCCCAGGGAGGTGGTGGAGTGGCTGTGCCTGGAGGTGTTGAAGCCAAGCCTGGCTGGGGCACTTAGTGCCATGGTCTGGTTGGTTGGGCAGGGCTGGGTGCTAGGTTGGGCTGCAGGAGCTTGGAGCTCTCTGCCAACCTGCTTGGTTCGATGATTCTCTGCCCCCCTCGGTGCCCTCACGGCTCCTGCTGGCCTCTGCCCACCTCTGCAGGCTGCTGCAGGTCCTGTCCTGAGCGAGGATTTGCCTCTGGTGGGGGCTGTGCAGAGGGAGAGCTCAGGAGATGCTCTCCTGCTCCTGGGACACCTCCACCCCCGGCCCAGCCAGCACCTTCCCGGCAGAAATGGGACCCAGGGAGGGCTGAGATGTGCCCTTCAGAGCTCCAGAGCCCCTCCAGAGCCCCTCCAGTGCCCCTCCAGTGCCCCTCCAGTGCCCTCCCCAGTGCTGCATCCCTGCCAGAGAGACCAAACCACCAAGGGGGGTGGAGGAAGCTTCACCAACTGGACTAAGCCCTGGGCTGGGGACCCTCCCCCAGCGCTGTCCTGGTTCCCAGGGGAGCAGCACCACGAAGTGGGGGGGGGAGGGGACAGTCTCTGGAGACCTGCGTGGGGCAGAGGAGGGAACCCAACCTCTGCTGGCAGAGCAGTGGGGCAGAGAGGAAGAGGATGGTGGATGGCTGAGATGAAGAGGGAGAGAGAAGAGCAGCCACGAGGGGCTGCAGGAGTTGGGGAGTGGGAGGCAGGAGAGGCTCTGCCCTCATTGGGGAGGGGGCTACAGGTCCACGTGGAGCCCCCCCAGACCCTTCAGGAGCCTTTGGCTGGCCCTGGGAGATGGACAGAAGAGGCCAAGGGGAGCTGGGGGTAGCTCATGGCACCCACTCTGCCCACAGGCCTGTGGGGAGGGGGCAGCCTTTGGGCAGGTGGTGCCAGCTGGAGCCTCAGACTGCCTCTGCCTACCCCCCCCCGACCCGCCCTGGTGTTCACCCGGGTCAGGGGGAGGGCAGCCCCCACCCAGCACACCAAGGTTGGCACAGAGGGGCCTGGCACAGCCAACTTTGCTCTCCTGCCTCTGTGCCCTGCAGGCTGTGTGGCCTCCACCAGCAGCTCTGGCATCTTCCTGCAGGCTGTGCTGAAGGGTGGGCAGCGGTGCCAGGCCCTCAGCCCCCCCCCCCAGTGACCTGCCTGAGCTGTCAGATGGCTTTGCCCTGCCAGGCCAGGAGGGCAAGGAGCTGCCCAGCTTCATCACCAGCCTGCTGCAGGAGCTCTTCCCCTTCCCAGTGCCCATGGCAGAGGAGGGCAAAGGTGTCTGAGAGCTGCTGGCACAGCAGGGGCAAAGGGCAGCAGCCTGGCTGCCAGGAGTGCCATGCCACGTCTGGAGGAATGGCAAGAGCCAGGGAATGCCAGGCTGGGCTGGGGGGGCAAGAGACTTCCCAGGCCCATCCAGACCCCCCCTCTGCAGCCAGCAGGGACAGCCCCAGCCAGAGCAGGCTGCTCAGAGCCCCAAACAACCTGCCCTGGGATGGTGCCAGCCAGGGGGCACTGCCCACCTGTCTGGGCAGCATGGGCCAGGCTCTGCCCACCCTCAGTGCCAAACATTTCTCCTTCTCTCCACTCTTAGGGCCCAAATCCTCACCCCTGGGCCTGGCCCAGCAGGTCCTGCTCAAAACTCTGGCCCCAGCTTTCTGCTCAGCTGCTTGGAGCACTGCAAAGCTTCCAGAAGGTCTTTCTGGAGCCTTCTCCAGGCTGAACAATGCCAACTCTCAGCCTGGCATCACAGCAGAGCTCTTCCAGCCCTGCTGTGGGCTCCTCTGACCCTGCTCCAGCAGGTCCCTGTCTGTGCTGAGGGCTCCAGAGCTGCCCCAGCACTGCAGGGGGAGTCTGGGCAGAGCACTGCAGGGGGGCAGAATCCTCTCCCTCACCCTCTGCCCACCCTGGGCAGGTGCCAAGCACATCCCTGGCAGGGGCTGAGGAGCTTTGAGCGAGCCAAGCTCGGCTGAGGCTGCTCAGGGCAGAACCCTCCTGTGCAGCAGAGATCTGCTGGGGCTGCAGCACCCAAAGAGCAGCACCCCCAGGCCATGGCTGCAAACAGCCCTGCGGGGGATGAGCTCAACCTGCTCCTGCGGCTGCAGCCTCCAGCCCCATCCCTGAGGGCATCCGAGCTCAGCCTTGCTGTGGCTCTGCTGAAGCCACAGCTCCAGCTGGAAGTGTCCCTGTGCAGCCTGCTCCAGCCCCAAGGGTCCCTGTGCAGCCTGCTGCAGATGGAAGTGTCCCTGTGCAGCCCCAGGGGTCCCTGTGCAGCCTGCTCCAGCCCCAAGGGTTCCTGTGCAGCCCCAAGGGTCCCTGTGCAGCTCCAGCCCCAGGGGTCCCTGTGCAGCCTGCCCCAGCCTCAAGGGTCCCTGTGCAGCCCCAAAGGTCCCTATGCAGCCTGCTCCAGCTCCGAGGGTCCCTGTGCAGCCTGCTCTAGCCCCGGGGGTCCCTGTGCAGCCCCAAGGGTCCCTGTGCAGCCTGCTCTAGCCCCAGGGGTCCCTGTGCAGCTCCCAGGGTCCCTGTGCAGCCTCCTCCAGATGGAACTGTCCCTGTGCAGCTCCAGCCCCAAGGGTCCCTGTGCAGCTCTCAGGGTCCCTGTGCAGCCTGCTCCAGCTGCCCATCGAGGCTCCTTTCCAACCCGATGCATTCTGTGCTGTTCTGACCCAAGTGCAGCCTCATCCACCCTGGAGCTGTTCTTACCTCCAGAGTACAGGGCACATTGCTGGCTCCTGGGCACCTTCTTGCCCCCCCAGCACTGGCAGCTGCTGCTCCTTGGAGCTGTTCCCCAGCATCTGCCCCCTCAGCTGTGCTGCTGCAGGAGGTTGTTGCTGCCCAGGGGCAGGATCCTGCCCTTGCCCTGCTTCAGCCTCCTGAGGTTGCTCTGCCCCAGCTCTGCAGCCTGCCCAAGGCCTCTCTGGATGCCAGCCCAGCCTGGGGGGTGCCAGTTTGTCTCCTCTCAGATACCCACAGCCCAGCTGCCACAATCTTTGAACTCTAGAAAGGTCAGGCCCTCCCCTGGGGGGGGGTCAGAGCTGCTCAGGAGGAAGCTGCCAGCCCCAGAGGGCTGTGGTGCAGCAGTCTGGAACCTTCCTGTCTCAGTCCTTGTCTAGGCTCCATCCTGCCACAGGCTTGCTTGGTGCCAACAGGGCACACAAAGCTCTGAGCTCAGACCCAGAACCTGCTGAGCTTTGTTCTACAGCCCAAGAGGAAGCTTGAAAGGGGAAGCCTCAGAAGCAGCCCCCCCCAAAAGCAGCTGGAAACCCCCAAAGGCTTTTTCTTTAAGTCCATTTATTGTCCACACCTCAAACCCCAAAGCCAGAGCAAAATTCAGATCCTTCCAAGCATTTCCCTGCAGCAGGACCCAAAAGTCCTCCTTGGCTCCAGCTCCTGAAGTGCCCTAAGTGGTGCCACCCATCTGGAACCCTCCAGAATCCAAAAGGCAAAGGTTCTGTGCACCCTGACCCACCTGCAGTGACTGAGACCCCCCCAAACACATCTCCCCAGGAGGTGCCCCACAGCTGCCAGGATCACCTCAGCCTCAGGAGGTGCCAGGCAAGGAGAGCTTGGGAGGAACCTCCTGGTTCAGCCCAGTGCCAGCTTTGCTGCTCCCTAAGCCCTGCTGGGCACTGAGCTCTGCCACAGCCATGCCAAGCCTGAGGGCAGCACCAGGCCCAAGGAGGGGTCAAGAATGCCCTGATGAAGGTGAGGAACCCCCAGGGGCACTTCTGCTCCTCAGGGATTCTGCTCAGAGTGAGGGGTTGAGGAGACAGAAAAGCAGGAGGAGGATGGAGATGAAGCCCAAAGCCCTTCCTGAAGCATTTCTCAATCAACCCCAAACCAGAACATCAAAATCACCCCAGAAAAGGCCAGGAGCAAGCAGCTGAGGAGCAGAACTTCTCCCAGCCTGGAGAAAGCCTCCCCCAGGCACCAAGCCTCAAACTCCAAGCCCCAAACTCCAAACCTCAATCCCCAAGCCCCAAATTCCAAGCTCCAGTCCCCAAATCTCAACCTCCAAACCTCAACTCCCAAGCTGCAAATCTCCAACCCTCAAACCCCAAACCTCAACCTCCAAACTCCAGGCTCCAAACCCCAAACCCAAATCACTACCTCCAAACCTCAACCCCCAATCACCACCTCCAAACCCAAACCCCAACCCTCAATCACTACCTCCAAACCCTAAACTCCAACCCCCAAATCCCAACTGCAACCCCCAAACCTCAACCTCCAAACCCCAACCCCCCAATCACTACCTCCAAACACAACTCCCAACCTCCAACCCCCACTTACTACCTCCAAACCCTCAACTCCAACCCTCAACCCCAAACTCCAACCCCCAATCCCCAAACCTCAACCCCCAAACCCCAACCCCTGAACCTCAAACCCCAAACCTCAACCCCCAATTACTACCTCCAAACCCTCAACTCCAACCCTCAACCCCAAACTCCAACCCCCAATCCCCAAACCTCAACCCCCAAACCCCAACCCCTGAACCTCAAACCCCAAACCTCAACCCCCAATTACTACCTCCAAACCCTCAACTCCAACCCTCAACCCCAAACTCCAACCCCCAATCCCCAAACCTCAACCTCCAACCCCCAAACCCCAAGCCCCAAACCTCAACCCCCAATCACTACCTCCAAACCCTAAACTCCAACCCCCAAACCTCAAAATCCAAACCCCAAAGCCTAATCTCCAATCCCCAAAACCTCAACCTCTAACCCCTAAACCTCAACCTCCAAGCCCCAAAGCCTAATCTCCAACCCCCAAACCTCAACCCCCAACTCCCACCACCTCCTCAGCAGCCTCACAACTTCCAGGTCCCTCCCAACCCATTTGATGATTCCATGAACCTGTGTCAAGGGCCCAGATAGTGACTCAGGGAGGCAGGAAGGGTGAAGCCTGCAGTGCTGTGCCCAGGGCAAGAGGCACTGCTGAGGGCACTGGTGCCCCAGGGCACACTTCTGCAGCAGGAGCCACCCAAGGGAGGCTCAGCCAGAGGAGGCTGAACCCTTCAGGGCCTCAGTTCTTGGGAGGGCTGCAAAGCTTCACTCATCTCAACCACCTCAGGGGTATCAAAACACTTCACTCTTCCATCTGATGCTGCTTTAGGAGGGAGAGGGAATTGCCCCTCCCAGGAGAGCTCTGCCACAACTCCCCCCCAAGAGTTTTGGCACTTCCTGAGCCTGTCTCAACTCCTCCAGACACCAAAACCAGCTGAAGCTGGGCAGGAGGGAGGAAAACATTAGGTGGGGAGGGGGGAGGAAATTTCAGCTACCAAAGCAAGGGCAAAGATGGGCCTGAGAGAGAAGATCTGGGACAGAGCCCTCAAGGCATTGCCCCAGGCTGGTGCAATCAGCTGCTGCTGCCAGGAAGCAGGCAGAGGAGAACCTCTGTGGTGTGCCAAAGGGAGAGACCTCTGTGGTGTGCCAAAGGGAGAGACCTCTGTGGTGTGCCAAGGGGAGAGACCTCTGTGGTGTGCCAAGGGGAGGACCTCTGTGGTGTGCCAAGGGGAGGACCTCTGTGGTGTGCCAGGGAGGAGCAGGAAGGCAGCTGTGAGGCAGGGGAGGGGTCCAATGGCTCATTTTGGAGGCAGAGTTTCTCCTGCCCCCCCAGAGAAGGGCTCAGTGCAGCAGAAGGCAAATCCTACTCCATTTGGCCACAGAAGTTGTGTCCAGGCCCTGCTGGGCCCACAGATGCCTGAGGAGGAGTCAAATTCAGCTGGCAAAGGGGGAAGGTGGTGGCAGAAGTGCGAGGTTGAAGGGTACCAAGGTGCAGAGGTGCCAGGCTGGAAGCATTTCTCCTTTTGTCCTGCTGCCCAGAGCTCAAAAGCAGCAGCAGAAGTCCCTGTGGCATGGAGCTGGTGGCCAGTAGCATCCCAAGGTGGCAACCTAGAGCTGGGAAGGGACAAGGGAAAGTGTTAAAGGGGTCTGGGAGCTCTGCCCTGGCTGTGCCCCAGCAGCTGCCCAATCAAAACCTGCTCAAAGTAGAGCTCTCAGGGCCTGGCTGCTTCCCTGTGTCCACAGGGGCAGCTGAGGGAGCTCCTGGCAAGGAAGAAGCCCCAAAGTATTCCCTAAATAGGGAAGCTTGGGCAGGAAAAGTCTCTCCCTGGCACCCAAAGAAGCCTCCCCCCTGGCAGCCCAAAGAAGCCTCCCCCCTGGCAGCCCAAAGAAGCCTCCCCCCTGGCAGCCCAAAGAAGCCTCCCCCCTGGCAGCCCAAAGGCCTCTCCCTAGAGTCAGGAACCTGCAGCCCCCCAGCCTCAGCCCCTCCTGTGCCAGCTGTGCCCAGCTGCATTGCTGCTGCTTTGTGCCCACCCTCTGTTTGCAGGGCAAAAGTGGTGTGGGGGTTGGCTAAGGAATCTGCTGCCCAGCAGCAGGCTGGGGGGGAGGGGGCAGGGGGCTCTGTGCCCTTCTTACAGCACCCAGTGGGCAGCAGAGCTCCCATCTGTGCCCTCACCTTCTGGTCCAGTCTCTGGTAGTCGCCAGCCTTAGGCCTCCTGCTGCTCCTCGACCTCTTCCCCTCCAGGGCAAAGGCAATGATCTGGGGAGAGAACAGCAGGGAGAGGGCAGAGAGGGACAGCAGAGAGCAGGGCACAGAGGCCCAGCATGGGCAAGAAACCTCTGGAGCTCACCCAGGCCATGCCCACCCTGCTCCAGCAGGGCACCCCCAGCAGCTTGCCCAGCAGCACAGTGCCCAGGGTGGGGGTTGGCAGCTCTGCACACCAGGAGACTCCACAACCTCTCTGGGCAGCCTGCTCCAGGCCTTGGCACCCTCACACCAAACCACTTTCTCCTCCTGCTCAGCTCCAACCTCCTGAGCTCCACTTTGTGCCCCTTGGCAGCGCTCAGCAGAGTCTGGCCCCAGCCTCCTGCCCCCCACAGCTCCTTCAGCTCTTGCTGGGCACTGCTCAGATGCCCTCTGGGGCTGCTCATGCCCACATTCATGCCTCTCAAGACAGCCTTGGAGCTTTCAGGGGAGCAAGAAGGTGCCCAGGAGACAGCAATGTGCCCTTGGGGCACATTGCTGGCTCCTGGGCACCTTCTTGCCCCCCCAGCACTGGCAGCTGCTGCTCCTTGGAGCTGCTCCCCAGCAGCTCCCCCCTCAGCTGTGCTGCTGCAGGAGGTTGTTGCTGCCCAGGGGCAGGATCCTGCCCTTGCCCTGCTTCAGCCTCCTGAGGTTGCTCTGCCCCAGCTCTGCAGCCTGCCCATGGCCTCTCTGGATGCCAGCCCAGCCTGGGGGTGCCACCACTGCTCCCAGCTTGCTGCCCTCAGCACTCTGGGCTCACTCTGTGCCTCCTCTGGGGGTTTGTATCTCCAAGGTTTGCCCATCTGGGCCACATCTGGATGCTAAACTACTTCCTAAGGCCAGCTGGCACCCAGAGGCCACACAACTGGCACAGCTCTGGTGACAGTGCCCTTGCCCTGCAGCTTCCTCCTCAGGCAACCCCTCCAGTGCCCAGCACCAATCACCAGGCCTTTGCCCTGCTGTGCCCACACTCTCCTCCATGCCCCTCAACAGTCAAGAGATGCTTCAGAGCCCTTCAGCATCTTCCCAGCCCCAAATCAGGTTCCCACACACGGGCACTGCCTAACAGCTTCCTCTTCCTCCTCCTGCTGGCCACATTTCAGGTCATCAGCAGCCAAAGCAGGTCAATGCCACCACTGAAAGCCAGCTGAGAGCAGAAGGAAGTGACACTGAGCTCTGCCCTGCCAGGCAGAGGGCACCTAGAGGGCACCCAGAGCCTGTCCTCTTCCTGCTGCCTCACCCCAGAGCTGTGGAGGAGGAAATGCAAACAGCAGCAGCAGACAACAAAATGCTGGAGCTAGGCCAAGTCTGACAGGACTAAGCCAGCAGCAAGGGGCAAAGAGAGACTGGCACAGGTTGCCCAGGGAGGTTGTGGAGCACAGGATGTGGCAGGAGGGGTGGGTAGAGATTGGCACAGGTTTGCCCAGGGAGGTTGTGGAGCACAGAAGCACAGAAGGTGATCTTTGATCACCTTCTGTGCTTCTGTGCTCCACAACCTCCCTGGAGGTGCTCAGTGCCAGGCTGGATGAGACCATCAGCACCCTGTGCCTAGCAGGAGGTGCCCCCTACCCATGGCAGGAGACCACTGGATGCTTTTCTCCCTTCGTGCCAACTCCCTCAGCTGCCAACAACCCAGCAGATGCCACCCAACCACTCCTTTCCCCAGTGCCAACATCCCAAAGCTGAAATCAACACCAACCAAAACCCAGGTGAGGAGGGAAGGTCCTTGAGGCCCATCCCAATCTGCAAGGGAGAGGTAAGAAGGTGCCAAAGCAAAGGGTGGGCACGGAGCTGGCACTCACCTTGCGCTTGTTGTGGTAGGCGACGTAGAGGGCAGCCACCACGATGCCAGTGGTCACCAGGTAGGCAAAGAAGTGGCTGCTCTCTGCCTGCTCCCTGGCAGGGGCTGGGAAGCTCTTTTCCCTCTCCCTGTTGGCATCACTGCCATCTTTAGCCTCGCCCTCCTCTGGGCTCTCTTCGGCCTCCAAGGCTCTGTTGCCGTCAGCCGCTGAGGTCTTCGGGTTGGCATCTTTGCTGCCTTGCTCCTCACTGTGGGTGCCCTGATGGTTGGCATCATGACTGTTTTGGTTCTCATCATCACTGCCTTGGTTGGCATCGGTTTTGTCCTGGTTGGCATCGGTTTTGCCCTGGTTGGCATCGCCATCACTGCCCTGGTGGTTGGCAGCGCCGTTACTTTCCTGGTTGGCAACATTACTGCCCTGATTGTCACCACCAGCACTGCCCTGGTTGCTGGCACCACCATTACTGCCTGAGTTGGCACCATCAGTGCCCTGGTTGGCACCACCAGCACTGCCCTGGTCTTTGGGTTGGTTGGCACTGTCAGCATCTCCATTGCTGGCCAAGTTCTGGCTCGTGCTGCTCTCTTTGTTGGTGCTGCCCTGGTTTGTGTTGGTGCCACCCTGGCCTGTGCTGGTGCCGCCTTGGCCTGTGCTGGTGCCACCTTGGTTTGTGTTGCTACTGCCCTGGTCTGTGTTGGTGCCACCCTGGTCTGTGCTGGTACTGCCCTGGCCTGTGTTGGTACTGCCCTGGCCTGTGTTGGTGCCGCCCTGGCCTGTGCTGGTGCCGCCCTGGCCTGTGCTGGTGCCACCCTGGTCTGTGCTGGTGCCACCCTGGCCTGTGCTTGTGCTGGTGCCATCCTGGTTTGTGTCGGTGCTGCCCTGGCCTGTGCTGGTGCCGCCCTGGCCTGTGCTGGTGCCACCCTGGCCTGTGCTGGTGCCACCCTGGCCTGTGCTGGTGCCTCCACCCTGGTTGTTCTCTGGATTCCCACCGCTGCTGCCCAAGCTGCTGGCAGTGTCCTTGTCCTTGTTGCTCTCCTCGGTGCCACTCAGCTTCTTGTTGCCATTGCCACTGGTGCCAGGGAGCTTGCTGCTGCTCTGAGTGCTGCCACCATTGCCTTGCCCATCCTGACTGGCATCACTGTCTTTGCCATCCTCGTTGGTGCTGCTCTGTTGGCCTTGGGTATCCTCATTGTCGCTTCTGCCGTTGTCAGCCTTGGCATGTTGGCTGGCACCTTGGCCACTGTCAGTGTGGCCACCTTGGCTGGCACCTTGGCCACTGTCCAAGTGCCCACGGAGGGAACGGGAGGAAGAATGTTGCCCCGTGGTGCCAGTCACTCCTACACTGTTCTGGCTGCTCTTTGGCTTCCCTGCATCCTGCTGGGTGCTGCTGGGTGCCTCTGCCCCAGCTGGCTGCTGCCCTCGGTTCCCTGTGCCCGCAGCTGCCCGGGCAGCACCTCCAGCTCCCTGCTGGGCACTCGCTGGGGGTCGGTCGGGGCCCACCTCGGCTTCTGGAGTCCTCCTAGGGCCTGGCTGCGGCTGCGGCGCTGCAGGCAAACAGAGGCAGGAGGTCAGGGTCGGTGCCTGCCTGCGCCGCTGGGGACAGCCCCGGGGCGGATGTTCAAAGAGGAAGGAAACTGCAGCGCAGGGCTGGGGACAGCCACGGGGGAGGGGACACGGACAAGTGCCCACGGGGGAGGGCACACGCACACGGACAGGCGCCCACGGGGGAGGGGGGGACACGCAGACACACGGACAAGTGCCCACGGAGGGAACGGGAGGAAGAATGTGTGGGGACAAGTGCCCGGGGGGGGGGGGGGCCGAAGGCACAGGGACGGGGGCCGACGGGGGGGAGGGGGACGCGCAGCCACACGGACAGGTGCCCACGGGGGAGAGGGGGACACGCAGACACACGGACAAGTGCCCACGGAGGGAACGGAAGGAAGAATGTGTGGGGACAAGTGCCCACGGGGGAGGGGAGGACAAGTGGACAAGAGCCCCGAGGGAGTGCCAAGTGCCTCGGATGGGGACAGGACACGCGTGTCACCGGGGGGGGTGGACGGGACGGGACACATGGACAAGTGCCCAGAGGGACGCGGGGGAAGGTCAAGTGCCACGGGGGAGTGGGGACAAGAGGACAAGTGCCCGGATTGGGACGGGACACAGGGACAAGTGCCCCGGGAGGGGGGAGGGGGGGGACGGCACACACGGGAAAGTGCCCACGGGGCGGGGGCAGGGACACAGGTGGCCTGGATGGGGACGGGACACGAGACAGGTGCCCCGGGGACGGGACAGGACACAACCGTCCCGGGGGGGAAGGGACGGCGGGGACAGAAGTGCCCACAGTGGGGGGGACAAGCGCCCACGGCGGGTGGGGCACAGAGACAAGCGCCACGGGGACGGGGACAAGTGCCCGAGTGCGGGGGGGGTGTGACACAAGTGCCCCAGGGGAGCCCCTCCGCAGGGCACCCACTCCACGCAGGAGGCAACCCACGGCAGAACCACAGAACCTTTTAGCCTGAAAATCACCTCCGAGCTCCTCGAGTCCAACCCTTAGGCCGCCACGGGCAGGGCACCGCCGCCGCCACGCCATTGCCTTCAGCAGCACAGCTCTAAGGCTCTGAAAGCCTTCCACGGCTGAGGACTCCACCACTGCTGTGATGGTTTGGGAGCTACCTACCCCCTGCCCTTATGCATTCACCCACTGGGCAGACACTGGCACAGGGCGGAGGGTGGGCAGACGCCGGCACAGGGCTGGGGGTGGGCAGACGCCGGCACAGGTTGCCCAGGGAGGCTGTGGTGCACAGAATGGCTCTGCTGCCCACCTGGGCACTGCTGCCTCCTCTCCAGCTTCTCTCTGCCATCACCCCCAGCTCCCTCTCTGCCTGGCTGCTCTCAGCCACTCTGGCCCCAGCCTGTAGCTGCTTGGGGTTGTTGTGGCCAAAGTTCAGAACCTGCCCTTGGCCTTGTTCAGTCTCATCCCCTTGGCCTCTGCCCACCCCTGCAGCCTGGCCAGGTCCCTCTGCGGGGCTCTGCTCCCTTCCGACAGGCAGAGCTTGGATGTCTGCCGGGATGGAGCCTCAAGCACGGCCCTGGGCAGCCTCTGCCAGTCTCTCCCCACCCTCAGGGTGCAGAACCTCCCTCCTGATGTCCAACCCAAACCTCCTCTGCTCCAGCTCCAAGCCATTGTCTCTCTGTGCTCTGACAATCCCAGCGCCCGAGTCAGACCCAGCACAGCCCGAGACCGAGCGCTGCTCCGGCTCCGCTGCTCCCCTGCCCGGTACTAGGCGAGCGCTCGGCCCAGCCGCACCCCGGCCGTAACGCTGCCCGCGCCGCTCCCTTGCCTTACCTCGTCTTATCCTAAACAGCGCAGGCAGCTTCCGTTCTTCCCGCAGGGGCACGACGCAGAGGGCCAAGAGCTGCAGCAGGAGGAGCCGCAGCAGCAGCATGACTGCCCCGCAGCAACAACTGCGCCGCCGCCGCCGCCGCCGCCACCGATTACCTCCTACCCGCTTCCGCTTCGCCTTCCGCTTCCGGCTAGACCGACGTCACTTCCGGCAACGACTCTCGCGAGAGTATCTATGAGGAGGTGGGAGGGGGCGTGGCTGAGGATGGGCGGGGATTAATATGGGCGTGGCTGGAGGTGGGCGGGGATTGAGATAGGCCTGAGGGGGGGGAAGGAGGAGCCTGAGTGATTGACAGATAGCCGTGGGTGGTGCTTATGCAAATTAGCTCAGGCTCCTCCGCGTGGCCCGATGGGACTGCGCTGGGCGGGAACGAGGCCTGAGAGCGGCCGCGGGGGGCGGAGCTGTAGGGGAGCAGCCTCGGGAGGGTCCCCCAGGACCACCGAACCCCAGCAGCGGCACAGCTGAGGGGGGAAGCTGCTGGGGAGCGGCTCCAAGGAGCAGCAGCTGTCAGAGCTGGAAGGCAAGAAGGTGCCCAGGAGCCAGCAATGTGCCCCTAGGGTCCAGCTTCTGAGGTGCCTTAGGTCCAGCTTCTGAGGTGCCCAAGGACCAGTTTCTGAGGTGCCCTAGAACCAACCTCTGAGGTGCCCCAGGACCAGCTTCAGAGGTGCCCAACGACCAGCTTCTGAGGTGCCCAAGGCCCAGCTTCTGAGGTGCCCAAGGCCAGCTCCTGAGGTGCCAAGGTCCAGCTTCTGAGGTGCCCCAGGACCAGCTTCTGAGGTGCCCCAAGTCCAGCTTCTGAGGTGCCCTAGGACCCACTTCTGAGGTGCCAAGGTCCAGCTTCTGAGGTGCCCAAGGACCAACCTCTGAGGTGCCCTAGGACCAGCTTCTGAGGTGCTCAAGGACCGGTTTCTGAGGTGCCCAAGGACCAGCTTCTGAGGTGCCCTAGGCCCCACTTCTGAGGTGCCAAGGTCCAGCTTCTGACGCCAGGGGCTGCTGCTCTCGCACCCCCAAACTCGCCCTTTCATTTAGCCCCATGCAGCTTTTATCACCATCCCCCCCCCCGCCAGGGGCTGCTGCTCTCGGGAGAGAGAGGATCAAGTCCTGTCCCTTGCCAGGAGCTCTGCAATCCTCCAACCCCCAACCTCACTGCCCTGAGGGCTTCGTCTGGTCGGGAGGAGAGATCCAAAGGAGAAACAATTAGCGAAGGGAAGGAGCTTAATGACGCTAATTAAAATGGATTAAGTGCGACCACCTCTTCTCCACCAGCTGCTTGGGCAGTGCCCGGGGTCCAGCCTGGCAAACAGAACCATCTGCTGTGTCCTCTCCTCTCTGAGAGCAGGCTGGAAGGGGACCTTGGCATCCTTCGCCGCTGCTGCTGCTGCTCCTTGGTGGAGCCCCTAATTAGCTCCATCTCTGCAGGAGACCCCTGGGACCTCATTAGGCTTTTCAATTAATGAATAGGCTGAGAAGGAGGTGGGAATGGGATGGGGGTGGGGGTTGGGGGTGTGTGTGGGGGGCGTTGGATGGAGATGGCTGCCAGGAAGCGAGGGGCTGGAGGGGGGCAGAAGTAACAACCAAGTCCAAGCTGGTTCCTGGCTCAAGGCTTCATCCAGCCTGGTCCTGAAACACCTCCAGGGAGGTTGTGGAGCACAGAAGCACCGAAGGTGATCTTTGATTCTGTGCTCCACAACCTCCCTGGCCAAACCTGTGCCAGGCTCTCACCACCCTCAACCTGTGCCAGGCTCTCACCACCCTCAACCTGTGCCAGTCTCTCCCCACCCTCCCTCTGAACAATCTCTCCCTCATCTCCACTCTCCCTCTCCCCTCTCCCAGCTCAGATCCATTCTCCCTCCTCCTGCCACTCCCAGCCCTTGCCCAAAGTCCCTCCCCAGCTCTCCTGCAGCCCCTTCAGGCACTGCAAGCTGCTCTCAGCTCTCCCTGCAGCCTTCTCCAGCCTGAGCAGCCCCAATTCTGCCAGCCTGTGCCCACAGGGGAGGTTCTGCAGCCTCTGCCCATCTTGGTGCCCTCCTCTGGAGCCTCTCCAGCAGCTCCAGGTCCTTCTTGTGCTGGAGGCAGTGCTGCAGGTGGGGGCTGAGCAGAGCAGAGGGGGCAGAATCCCCTCCCTGTGCTGCTGCTCTGCCTGCAGCCCAGCACAGGCTGGCTCTGGGCTGCCAGTGATCAGTGCTGGCTCCTGGGCACTTTGTCCCCACCTGGCACCCCTTGGGCACTTTGTCTCCACCTGGCACCCCCAAGCAACTCCTCCCTCAACCTGGCTCTGTGTTGAGCATTGCCCTGAGCCAGCTGCAGGAGCTTTGCCCTTGCTGAGCTCCATGAGGTTGGCTTTGGGCTCAGCTTTGCAGCCTGTGCAGAGCCCTTTGGGTTGGATCCTTCCCTCTGATGCCACCCAGATGCCCACTCTCCAGCAGCTCCAAGCTTTTCCTTTGCTTTGGGCTGCCCTGAGCTGGCCAAGCTGCACTGAAGCTCTCAGGTCCAAGGAGCAGTTAAGCACCATGAGAAATCTTGGTCCAGGAGAGAGGAAAGAAGCAGGCAGAGGCCAGGCTGAGGCAGGCTGGAGGTGAAGCTTCTTCTGCCACAAAGACCAACCCCAGAATCTCCCAGAGGACACAGAAAAGCTGCTGAGGAATCAGTCTGGGATTGAGAGGGAAACATTTTCCATCCAGGCAATGAATCCCAACATGGAGAAGTGGGAAGTGACCTCTGGAGCTCACCCAGCCCTACCCACAGGTCCCCAGCAGCTGGCATCACCTTGGATGCTCAGAGCCTTGCTGGCTTCCAGCTGGCAGCTCAGGAGGTCTTCAGTGCCAGGCTGGGAGAGGCCTTGAGCCACCTCTGCTGGTGGGAGATGTCCTTGCCCATGGCATTGGATGGTCTTGAAGCTCCATTCCATGGTGCTGGGAGCTCCTCCCCAGTTCTGTGCCCCTCTCTCACCCCCAAAATCTTATTCCAGCTGACTTTGAGCTCCTCTGCAGGAGGCTGAGCTGAGGAGGAGAAGCTCACCCAGCCCTACCCACAGGTCCCCAGCAGCTGGCATCAGCTTGGATGCTCAGAGCCTTCCTGGCTTCCAGCTGGCAGCTCAGGTTGGTCTCTGCTAAAGGCTCCCAAACTCCTGCTGGGTTCAGCACTGGTGGGGGGGGGGCAGCCAGGATGGAGCTGGCCTCTGGGACCCCTCCTGGCATGGAGAGAGTTAAATCTCACCTTGAAAATGAAGTTTGAGCTGCAGGAGTGAAGAACTTCCCTCAGCTGTGAGAGCTGAGACATGGCAGAGGGCACCCCCAGATGAAGCTCAGCTCATTAAAGCTGCTCCACTCCAGCCTGGCAGCATTGCCACTAAGCCTTGGCATGCCCCTGAGCCATGTGGTGCCAGCAGGCAGCACCAGTCTGGGTTGGCATTTTTGTCCTGCTCCTGGACTTTGACTCCCAGGCAGGAGAATGCTGCCCACGGCCTGGCACAGCTGGGGGCACCTGTGGTGGTTGCAGAAGTGGCTGAAGGGCAGAGCCCAGGGGGTGGTGAGTAGAGATGTGAGGTCAGCTCTGGAGGAGCTTCTGGGGTTGGCATCAGCTCAAGGCCAATCCTGGTCAACAGCTTCAGCAAAGACCTGGAAGGGTCTGGAGCCCTGTGCCAGAGTGCTGAGAGCAGCAAGCTGGGAGCAGTGGTGGCACCCCCAGGCTGGGCTGGCATCCAGAGAGGCCTTGGGCAGGCTGCAGAGCTGGGGCAGAGCAACCTCAGGAGGCTGAAGCAGGGCAAGGGCAGGATCCTGCCCCTGGGCAGCAACAACCTCCTGCAGCAGCACAGCTGAGGGGGGAGCTGCTGGGGAGCAGCTCCAAGGAGCAGCAGCTGCCAGTGCTGGGGGGGGGCAAGAAGGTGCCCAGGAGCCAGCAATGTGCCCTGGGTGCCAAGAAGACCACTCCAGGCCGTGCCCCCTTCTCCAGCAGGGCACCCCCAGCAGCTTGCCCAGCAGCACAGTGCCCAGGGTGGGGGTTGGCAGCTCTGCACACCAGGAGACTCCACAACCTCTCTGGGCAGCCTGCTCCAGGCCTTGGCACCCTCACACCAAACCACTTTCTCCTCCTGCTCAGCTCCAACCTCCTGAGCTCCACTTTGTGCCCCTTGGCAGCGCTCAGCAGAGTCTGGCCCCAGCCTCTTGCCCCCCACAGCTCCTTCAGCTCTCGCTGGGCACTGCTCAGATGCCCTCTGGGGCTGCTCTCCTGCAGGCTCTCAGCCTTTGCTGCTGCCAGAGCTGCTCCAGGCCCCTCAGCATCTTCCCAGCCTGCCCTGGACTCTCTGCAGCACTTCCCAGGCTCTGGAATTGGGCAGCCCAGAGCTGGAGCCAGGCCTGCAGCTGTGGGTGCCCAGGGGCAGAGCAGAGGGGCAGGAGGGTTTTCAGCTGCCACCAGCAGCCTGGTTTCAGCTGGCACAACTTCAGCCTTGCTGTTCTGAGGCCAAGAGTGGTGCCAGGAGCACTTTGTGCCCAGCTGCTTTCTCTCCTAGCAGGGGGCACAGTCCCTGGCAGCTCGACAGGGAGGGCACAGCACAGATGTTCCCTGTCTGTGTGGGAAAGTGCAGAGCCAGACAAAGGAAGGTTCTGCTGCTGAGCTCCAACATCTGTCTGCAGCTGTCTGGCAGGGGTCCAAGGTCTCAGACCCCTCTGCCAGGTCTCTCCATGCCTTTAATATTCCCAGGAAACCCAATCCACGATGCCCTAGGGCAGCCTCCTCCTCCTTCTCCTCCTCCTCCTCCTCCTCCTCCGCCTCCTCCTCCTCCTCCTCCTCCTCCTGGTGGCTTTCCCACTCCTATGGGACAGTTCTTCTGGAGGGGAGCTCAGAGCTCATCTCCTCCAACCTCTCTCAACTGGACTTGGCTCTGCTCATGGCTTCATCCAGCCTGGCCTTGAGCACCCCCAGGCAGGAGGCAGCCACAGCCTCCCTGGGCAGCCTGTGCCAGGCTCTCACCACCCTCACACTCAGCAACTTCTGCCTCAGCTCCACTCTCAGCCTGCTCTGCCTCAGCTCCAAACCATTGCCCTTGGCCTGCCTCAGACTCCCTCAGCAGAAGTCTCTCTGCAGCCTTCCTGCAGGCTCCCTTCAGGCTCTGGCACAGCTCTGAGGTGCCCCTGG
>WAAF01020021.1:1476-40707 GCA_013400475.1 Tricholaema leucomelas
CATGAGGTTGGCCTGGGCCCACCTCTGCAGCCTGTCCAGGTCCCTCTGGATGGCATCCCTGCCCTCCAGCAAGTCAGCTGTGCCACACAGCTTGGTGTCATCTGCAAACTTGCTGAGGGTGCACTCAATTCCTCTGTCCATATCACTGACAAAGATGTTACAGAGCACTGGTCCCAGCACTGACCCCTGAGGAACACCACTTGGCACCGGTCGCCAGGTGGACATTTACAAATACGTAAGGGGTGAGTGCCAGGAAGATGGAGCCATGCTCTGCTCGGTTCCATGTGAACCTGAGGAAGAATTTTTAACCTGTGAGGGTGACAGAACCCTGGAACAGGCTGCCCAGGGTGGGTTGTGGAGTCTTCCTCTCTGGTGATACTCAAAAACCATCTGGATGCATTCCAGTGGGACCTGCTCTGGGTGATACTGCTCTGGCAGGGGGGCTGGACCAGATGACCTTTCAGGGTCCCTTCCAACCCCTGACATTCTATGATTCTATGATTTCACAACATGTTTAATTCACATAAAACCAACAGAAAGACACTTACCAAGCCCAAACTACAGGAGAATCCCACCTACACTAATATTTACATAAATATTCACTCATCTGTGCAGTAGCATTTTTAAAAGTATCAGTCTGCCTGATACTGATCTCAACTTGTTCACAGACATACTCCTTTGGAATTTGCATGGGTTTTTTGCCCTTTTGCTTCACAGAAAAGCAAATAACCTAGGAGCAACACAATACATGACATTCTACATCCTAGACACTGCTGTTTAAAGTGGATTGGTACTGTGTTTCTGCAGTGCATGATGCTGTGGTAACTCAATAAAAGGTGGACAGCTATATTGCCTCATGTAAATTACTTCATTAAAACCTCCTAAGTATTATTCTCAATACCCTTCATGAGCTTTGTTGCCCTTCTCTGCACACACTCCAGCAACAAAATGTGTTTCTTATACTGTGGTACTCAAAACACAGCATCACCGTGCAGGCTCAACCACGTGCCGAGTACAGCTGGACAATCACCTCTCTGCTACTGCTGGCCACACTATTCCCAGTGCAGGCCAGGATGCCGATGGCCTTCTTGGTCACCTGCACACACTGCTGGCTCTCGTTCAGCCAGCTGTCAATCAACACCTTCAAGCCCTTTTCTGCTGGACAGCTTTCCAGGCACTCAGCCCCAAGCCTGTAGCGTTGTGTGGGGTTGCTGCAGTCCAAATGCAGGATTTACCACTTGGCCTTATTTAAGCTCGTATGATTGGCCTCAGCCCATGGACCCAGTTTTTCCAGATCCCTCTGAAGAGCCTTCCTACCCTCCAGCAAGTCAACACTCCACAGAATCACACAAAATCACAGAACGGTTAGAAAGGACCTCAAAAGGTCATCTAGTCCAACCCACTTGCCCAAGCATGAACACACAGCAGTAGGTCATACAAGAATGAACCTAGGTGGGTTTTGAGTGTCTCCAGAGAAGGAGACTCCACAACCTCACTGGGTAGACCATTCCAGTGTTTTCTCACCCTCGCAGTGAAAAAGTTTTGTCATGTGTACATGTGGAACCTCCAAGGATACAGCTTGCACCTACTGTCCCTTGTTCTATCATTGGACATCACAAAGAGCCTGGCTCCAGCCTCCTGACACTTACCCTTCACATAGTTATAAAATTACTGAGGTCACCTCTCAGATACAGGCCACCACTAGTTACAGGCCTCCAACTAGACCCTATCCCACTGATGAGAATTCCCTGGCTTCTTTCTTTCAACCAGTTCAGATTCACCTCACTAACCAATCATCCAGACCACGCTTCCTCAGTTAAGCTGCGAGGATGCTGTGGGAGACAGTGTCAAATGCTCTACTCAAATCAAGATAAATCACATCCACCTATAATCATCTATCTACCTGGTTATGTCCTCATAAAAGGCTATCAGGTTGGTCAAACACGACTTCCCCCTGGTAAAATCCCTGGCAGAACCATGCTGACTGCTCCTAATGACCCTCTTATCCTTGACATGCCTTGATACAGTGCCAAGGATATGTTGTTCTGTCACCTTCTCAGGGACGGAGCTGAGGCTGACTGGCCTATGGTTACCTGGGTCCTCTTTCTTGCCCTTTTTGAAGACTGAAGTGATATCTTGTGGCAACTGCTGTTCTGCAAACAACAAAAACTTCTAAGATGAACACAGAAGGTATGAGACTGCAAAACCTTCCTGAGCTGAAGAATGACATGCTACAGACTTGTTGATGAAGACCAAAAGAGAAACACTGCATGAGTGCCAAAAGCAACATCCTGCAAAAGCCAGACCTACAGACATGCTGGATTTGCTTTTATAGGGGACTGTTTTTAGCTTGTAGACAGTGCTGAATTCTACTGGTTAAGTGGGTTAACATGTAGGGTAAGAAATATATCTACTCTGGGCAATAAAGTGATTCTGTTGTGCAGCACTAAGAGGATTCCTGCCTTTATTTGTCACAATATTTACTTTCCTTTAGTCCTTTGGAACCTCTCCTGTTTTCCACAAGTTACCAAAGATGATGGAGAGTGGCCTACTAATGACTTAATGCCAGCTCCCTCAGCACCCATGGGTATATCCTATCAGGACCCACGGATTTATGGATGTCTAGATTGCTTACCTGCTCCCTAACCCAGTCCTCATCAACCAAGGAAAACTCCTCCTTTATGCTGACTTCCTCTGGGGCCTCAGGGGCTTGGAGCTCCTGAGGACAGGCTCCAGCACTACAGACAGAGACAAAGAAGGCATTCAGTAACTCTGCCTTCTTTGTATCCTCTGTCACCAATGCACCCACCTGATTCCACAGAGGGCTTGCACTGCCTCTGGCATTATTTTTTTCTGCAATGTATTTGAAGAAGCCTTTCTTGTTCTCCTTGACTTCCCTTGCAAGGTTTCATTCCAAGGAGGCCTTAGCCTTCCTAGTTGCCCCCCAACATCCTCTGACAAGAGTCTCATACTCCTCTCAAGTGGCCAGCTCCTTCTTCCATGATCTCTAGTCTCCTTTCTTCTACCTGAGTTTGCCCAGCAGTTCCCTATTTAACCATGCAGGTTTCCTGGCTCCCTTTCTTGATTTCCTTGTTGGTATGCTCTGATCCTGAGCTTGGAAGAAGTGGTTCTTAAATGTTAATCAACTACCTCAGGCTCCTTTACCTTCTACTTCCTTGTCCCATATGATTTCCTCCAGCAATTGCTTGAAAAGGCTAAAGTTGGCCCTTCTGAAGTCCAAGGCTGTGATTCTGCTTAGTGTTCTGTTCATATGCACATGATCCTGAACTCCACCTTCACTGCCCTCAACCTTCACTGCTTCAACCAGACCCTCCTTGTTAGTGAGCATCAGGTCCAGTAGTGTTTCTCTCCTAGTTGGCTCCTCCAGCATGTGCATCAAGAAGTTATCATCAGTGCACTGGAGGAACCCTCTGGACTGTGGATGGATGGCTGAGTAGGCCTTCCAGCACTTGTCATCTGCAAACTTACTGAGAGTGCTCTCAATCTCCTCATTAAGATCACTGATTAAGAAGCTAAATATGAATGGCTCCAGTATTGAGCCCTGGGGAGCACCACTTGTGACCAGCCACTGACTGGACTGGACTCCATTCTCTACCACTTTCTGGGCCTGGCCATCCAGCCAGTGTTTGATCCAGCAGAGTGTACATCTGCCCAGGCTTAGGGCAGACAGAATTTTTCATGTTGATGCTGGGGAAAACAGTATCAAAGTGTTTACTGAAGTCCAGGTAAACAACACCCACAGCCTTTCCCTCATCCACCAAGTGCATCAGTTTGCCATAGAAGATGAGGTTTGTTAATCAGTAGCTGTCCCCTGCTAACTGGGCCTGGTTATCCTGTAAATGGTGTTTTATGGCACTCTGATTTATTTGTTCCGTGGCCTTCCCTGGCACTGTGCTCACTGATTGGCCTGTAGTTCCACAGACCTCTTTCCAGCCCTTCTTGTAGATTTGCTAATCTCCATTCCATCAGCACCTTCTTGGTTAGCCAGGACTGCTGGTAACTCATGAAGAGTGACTTGGTAAGCACACAGACTTGTGTATGTCTAAATTGTTCAGCAGGTCACTCACCATTTCCTTTTGGATTATGGAGATCCCCTTCTGTTCCCCATCCCTGTCTCCCAGCAAAAAGGGCTGGCTACCCAGCAAACTAGTCCTGCTATTAAAGACTGAGGCAAAGAAGGCATTAAGTACCTCAGTGTGCTGGTTTGAGGCTAATTGGAATATTTTGATGAGAGAAATTAGATCACTGGTTGTAAAAAGAAAATACTGATGAAGTCTATAGCATTCACTGGTTTGCTGAGAGGGATAAAACGCCAGAAAGTAAACAATTTGTCCCACTCAGTTCCGTGAGGCTGCTTCTATTTGCTTCTCCTTCACTCCAGCCTAATTTCTCCACTAACAAACAGCAATGTAAGCTTTGCTGGTTGTTTTTGTTTGTCTGCCTGGGAAAGTACGGGAGACAGAGAGAGTGGCTTCGAGCCCTTCTGGGCAGTGCTTTCTCTGTCTGGGAGGGAGTTTGGACTTCTGTATTACTTCTAATTTGTATGCAATTGTAATTCTTGTAAAAATGTAGTATGTGTATATGGTGGTAAATTTTGCTTTGCTGTAAATACAGCTTCCTCTTACTTCCAAAGCTGTCTCAGCTGCTCTGGTAAATTTCAATAGTATAGGGGTAAATAGTTCCTAACCCACCACACTCAGCCTTTTCCTCATCCTCAGTCACTGTTTCCCCCTGAATCTAATAAAAGATGAAGATCCTCTCCCTAGTTCTCTTTTTCCTGTTAATGAACTTATAGAAGCATTTTAATTATCTTTTACTGCAATAACTAGATTTCATTCTAGTTGGATGCTGGCACTTCTAGTTTTTGCCCTGTATAGCTTCACTGCATCTTTGTAGTCTTTGAGTGGTCCATCCTCCTTTCCAACAGCCACAAATTCTCCTTTGGTTACTGAGTTCCAGCCAAAGCTCTCCATTCAGCCAGGCCAGCAGTCCACTCTCCCAGCCTGTCTTTCAGGACATGGGGCCTGGCTTGTTCCTGCACTTTTAAGACTTCCTTCTTCAAGAGTGCCCAGCCATCCTCAACTGCTTTGTCCTTCTGAACAGCTTCCCTGGGAATACAGCCAGTCAGCCTCTTGAACAGGTTAAAGTCTGCCTTATGGAAGCTGAAGGGGATAGTTCTGCTCACCTTCCTCCTTACCTCTCCAAGAATCAAAAACTCTATTTCACGATCACTAATCCTAAGACTGCCTCCAACTGTTACATCTTCTACAAGTCATTCTCTGTTAAGAAGCAGCAAGTCCAGAAGGGGGCCTCTTCACCAACTGTACCAGGAAGTTATCTTCCACAAACTCCATGAACCTCTGAGACTGTTTCTGCTCTGCTGCATATACTCCCAGCATACATTTGGGGAAACAAAGTCACCCATTGTGCTAGTTTGAGCCTAGCTAGCATGTTTTGGTGAGAAGAACTAGATGATAGGCTGAGAAATTAAAACAATGGTGAGGTCTACTTCCCTGACAGTCTTGCTGAGATGTGTAAAGAAGAAAGACAAAACAAAGATTAGATCACTTGCTTCCTCTCTTCACTGGGAGCTTTTGCCTGCTGGGGAGTTCGTGGTTGCTGGCTGAACTCCATCTTGCTTTCTAACTTCACCCTCCATTTGCCTGGCTGCTTCACCTTGCTTTTTTTTTAATCCTCTTGGCCGAACTTCCATTCTTCCTTGGGACTGGGGTAAGGTTGAGAGGGGTAGGGGGAAGGTGAGGGGGTGGTTGAGAGCCCCTCCTGGGGACTCAGGTTTCTGGGAGGGCTGTTGTGTTTCTGTATTACCTTTTATCTTGTCTATTTCTGTCTATAACTGTATATACTGTAACTATCTGCTTGTACATTGTGCCAGCTGTAAATATAAGCTTCATTCAAATCTCCAGAGCCAGCTGAGTCTAGTCTGGGTGATTTCTAAAAGTGGGGGGGAGCGGGGGACACCCAAACCCTCACATCTTTTATTTTTGGATGAAGCAGTTTTACAGGAATGCAGCCTAACTACTGCAATCCCCAAGTGTTAAGGAAGCACAGGCAGGCATCTACATATCCTCCTAATCTGGTATTACCATTTTCTACAGTGTCTTGACCACTACTTACCATGGCATTGTCTGCATAATATTCATAGTATTTAATATATTTTTAGAATTATTTCTTAAAGTACTAAGTTCCTCTTTCAAAACAGTTCTCACAGAGAGCATGAGGAGGAGAGAGAGACCACTATGAAGAAAGTGGTTTGAAAACTGCCTTTGCAATACAGTTTGCCCTTGACTGTACCCAGTGACAAGGAGAAGCCTGTTCTCTTCCTGTGGAAACCAACACATTTTTATAAAGAAAAAGCTTCCTAAACACTATCAGATGCTCTGCTGTCTATGCAATAGCAATGCACTTGTGAAGGCAGAATCTCTGGATGTGATGAATCACTCATCTGAACTTGCACGACTCCAAACAGGCGTACTGTCGGGACCGCTCTTTGGCAGCAGTACCTACTTCCGCTGCATCAAAACCTCTCTACATTATGTGATGTGATATAACCTCAGACTAGCACAGCAGTACTCCATGGAAGGTATATCCATGCTGAGGGATCCATAGGAAAAACAGTGACATCATAGCTGCCCCAGAAGAGAGGTTCCTTAACACATGGCTCTCAAGACTCTCTGGTACAACAGCTGCCTAAAACGCAGACAGCAAAGCCCCATCAACTCAGAAAGGGAGCCATTAATATCAGCAAGGGAAACAGAGAGCTCCAGAAAGTAAAAACCAATCAAAGCATTACCTTCCTTGCACTGTGCTCTTCTGCTCTGCCCCGCTGGGCAAAATGACTGTGAAGTCCACCCATCTGTTTATCATGTTCTCCTTCATGCTAACAAGGTTCTGATCAGAAATTACAGCTGTGTCTGCAGATGACTTCTGCTCACTGTGAACTCTACTTGCTGCAGAAGGTTGATTCGGTGGAGGAGGAGCACGAGCTTTCATTTTTCTCCTTGAGAAATAAAAGAAAAAGAAATTTAATAATTTCCTGTGAGCAAAGGATAAACACATTAATAAGTAATTATGTTCTTTTAGCCATAGATTGTTTTTAAAAGTTCCTCTCATACGTGCCATTTTTAGTTTAAAATGAGATTTTTCAGCAAAGCTGCATCTTTTATCTGCATCCTCTCTAAAAACACACTCATTTTTTAATGATGCACTGATGCACTCAGAGCCTCTGCTCAGCAAGTTTGCTGATGACACCAAACTGGGAGGCTTGGCTGATACAGCTGAAGGCTGTGCGGCCATCCAGAGACTGGGACAGACAAAGCTGGGCATGGAGGAACCAAATGAGGCTCAACAAGGACAAGAGCAGAGTCCTGCACCTGGGGAGGAATAACAAACTGCAGCAGAACAGGTTGGGAGGTGATCTGCTGGAGAGCAGCCCTGTGGAGAGAGACCTAAGAGTGATGGTGGATAACATCCATGGCACAGCAAGTGCTCTTGTGGTCAAGAAGGCCAATGGGATCCTGGGGTGCATTAAGAAGTGTGTCCAGAAGATCCAGGGAGGTTCTCCCCCCGCTCTGCCCTGGTTAGTCCTCATCTGGAGTACTGCCTTCAGTTTTGGGCTGGGGATGATGAAAGGACTGAAGCACTGCCTGATGAGGAGAAGCTGAGGGACCTGGGGCTGCTTAGTCTGGAGAAGACTGAGAGGGGATTTAATAAATGTTTATAAACAACTGAGGGCTAGTAAGGAGAGGAGGGACAGGCTCTGCTCACTGCTCCCTGGGATAGAACAAGGAGCAATGGATGGAAGCTGCAGCACAGGAGGTTCCAGCTCAACACAAGGGGGGACTTCTTTCCTGCAAGGGTCCTGGAGCACTGGCACAGGCTGCCCAGAGAGGCTGTGGAGTCTCCTTCTCTGGAGACTTTCAAGACCTCGTCTGGATGTGTTCCTGTGTGACTTGAACTGGATTGTATGGTCCTGCTGTGGCAGGGGGGTTGGACTGGATGATTGTTTGGGTCCCTTCCAACCCCTGACATCCTGTGAGCCTGTAATCCTGTGATCATTCCTACTCTTTGCTTTCCATGCCCCAGGTTATGAGTTGCTTTCATGGTTACAATATGAAATAACCGTTTTTTAGCCAGGTATGATGCATGCTCCCATGCAGTACTCCCCCTGCTTTGCAGTGCCATACACATGATGAATGAAATGGGCACAAACCCTGTTACTCCACAAGAGAATTCCAGAAGCGCCGAGAGGAGAAAACCTCAGAAGTCCCCTATTACAGCACCGCAGAAGCCCCAGCATTACAGAGCCTTAGAGTGTCCGTAACAGAAGTCTCAGAAGTCCTTAACAGATGAAGCACTAGTCCCTCAGAGCACCCCTAACCCCCCAATTCTCTATTGCCCAAAGTAGCTGTTTAAATACTTTTTTTGTCTTTCCTAACTCATTTGACCATAGAGTCCAGCCCCAAATACAAAAGTATTTCCCTATAAAAGATGTCAGCATGTCTGGAGGGACAAGAAAAACATCTACAGGATGTTTTTCTTGAAATGTGCTGTTTTGTTCTTTGCAGTGCCTGATTCACCAGTTAGAGAATATTCTGCAATACCATGCACTCTGCAAGTGTCCCTGAAGCTCTTGTTTGCAGAACAGCAGCTGCCAAGACTACTATGAAGACAGAAACATAACTGCTGGGCCCAGCCCAGACCTAACTCAAGAAGGAAGACCTGTATTTACATAAACAAACCTCTCCTCAAAGTCAGAACAGCAGGACTGAAGTCAGAGTGAGGTTTCATTCAGTTGTATTGGGGTTATATACTCTGTGCTCTTCCTTTGCTCTAAGTAGTATTAACTCTGGCTCATCATACTTCATAGGGAAGAATCATGAAAAGATCAACTATAAACAACACCACTTCTTGGTGTGCAACACTCTGACACTATAGACCTTTTGAAAGCACCCTGGAGACATTCTTCATGCTACTGACATTCTTCAGTAGCAGGCTATGCACTATGTGTGACACACAGAAAAGCTGCAATAACTTGCACCAAACAAGCAATGTACTTTACTGAGACATGAAACCATCACAAACTCGAAGTTTATTTTATTGGCAAGCTGCCAGAGCAACATATCACAGAATATATCTGGTTGGAAGAGACCTCAAAGACCATGCAGTCCAACCTTCAACCTAGTACTGAAGGGTCCCTAAGCACCAGGTCCACACACTGCTTAAACACCCCCAGGGACAGAGACTACTTCCTGCCCTGGACAGACCATTCTGACATTCAATAACACCTTCAGTGAAGAAATATTTCCTAATATACAGCCTAAAACATCTCTCCCTCCCTCTCTCTCTCTCTCTCTCTTTCTCTCTCTCTCTTCCTTCACAGGCAGACAAACCATCAGCAAATCTTACTTGCTAGTGGAAGATACTAAAGCAGAGCAAAGGAGAAGAGAAGTAATGTCCCAGAACAAAGAGGAATAAATTATTTACACCTTGGCTTTTTATCCCTTTAAGCAAACCCATGAATGATATTCTTTTATAAACAATGACCTAATTTCTTTCATTAAAATATTCCATTTAGTCCCAAACCAGCAGAGTGGCGTCTCCAGTGCTGAGTAGAGGGGGATGCTCACCCCCCCGTTCCTGCTGGCTACTGTGTTTCTAATACAAACCAGGATGCCTTTGGCTTTCATGGTGACCTCGGCACACTGCTGACTCATGTTCAGTCAACTACAAACCAACACCTCCAGGTCCCTCTCCAAGTTGCAGTATTCCAACCACACATGCCCAGGTTTGTAAGTTACCATAAGTTGTTGTGACCCAGGTGAAGGATCTGGCACTTGGCCTTATTGAATTTCATACAATTAGCCTTGGCCCATCAGTCTAACCTGTCCAGACCTCACAGCAAAACTTCCCTAACCTCTAGCAGACCAACACAGCCACCCAGCTTGGTGTCATCTGCAAACTTACTGAGGGTGCATTCAATTCCCTCACCCAGATAGTTAAAGAATACATTAAACAGGACAGGCCCAGTACTGAACCCTGGGGGACATAACTAGAGGATTTAACTCCATTCACCAACACTCTTTGGGCCCAGCCACACTGCCCCTTGTTTTGATCCAGTGTGGAGTGCACTTATCCAAGCCTTGTGCCATGAGTTTCTGAAGGAGAATGCTGTGTGAATCAGTGTCCTGTCCAATCAACCAGACCATGGCACTAAGTGCCTCAGCCAGGCTTTTCTTGAGCACCTCCAGGGACAGCGACTCCACCACCTCCCTGGGCAGCCCATTCCAATGCCAATCACTCTCTCTGCCAACAACTTCCTCCTAACATCCAGCCTAGACCTCCCCTGGCACAACTTGAGGTTGTGTCCTCTTGTTCTGTTGCTGCTTGCCTGGCAGAAGAGACCAACCCTACCTGGCTACAGCCTCCCTTCAGGTAGTTGTAGACAGCAATGAGGTCACCCCTGAGCCTCCTCTTCTCCAAGCTGCACACCCGCAGCTCCCTCAACCGCTCCTCACAGGGCTGTGCTCCAGGCCCCTCAGCACTGCTGGCTCATGTTCAGCTACTCTCTACCAGTACCCCCAGGTCCCTCTCTCTGCCTGGCTGCTCTCAGCCACTCTGTCCCCAGCCTGTAGTGCTGCTTGAGGTTGTTGTGGCCAAAGTGTAGAACCCTGCACTTAGTCTTGTTAAATCTCATCCCAATGGCCTCATACATGGGCGTCGTATTTGCCAGCCTCCAGTCAACTGGGACTTCCCCAGTTAGCCTGGACCGTTGACAATAATGGTGAGTGGCTTGGTGAGCACACAGCATCATAGAATGGTTTAGGTTGGAAGGGACCTCAAAGATCATCCAGTTCCAACCTCCTGCCATAGACAGGGACACCTCCCACTAGAACAAGTCACTCAAAGTCTCATCCAAAGCTTTGTCACACCAAGCTCATCCTGGCTTTGAACACCTCCAGGGAGGGAATAGCCACAGCCTCCCTGAGCAACCTGTGCCAGTGTCTCACCACCCTCACTGGAAAGAACTTCTTCCTAATCATCTCCCCTCTGCCACATTACACCCATTACTCCCTGTCCTGTCATTACTAGACCTTGTCAATAGTCCCTCCCCAGCCTTCCTGTAGCCCCCTTTAGATCCTACAAGGCCACTCCAAGGTCTCCTCGAAGCCTTCTCTTCTCCAGGCTGCAGAGCCCCAACTCTCTCAGCCTGTCCTCAGAGCAGAGCTGCTGCAGCCCTCTGAGCATCTTGGTGGCCTCCTCTGGACTGGCTCAAACACTTCGATGTCCTGCTTGTGCTGGGGGCTCCAGAGCTGCACACAGTACTCCAGATGGGGTCTGAGGAGAGTAGAATAAAGGGGCAGAATCCCCTCCCTTGCCCTGCTGCCCACACTGCTCTTGATGCAGCCCAGCACAGGGTTGCTGTCTGGACTGCACTCACACTGCAGGCTCATGTTGAGGTTTTTATCAACACAGATCCTCAGGTTTTTTTCCTCAGGGCTGCTCTCAGCCATTCCCCACCCAGTCTGGAGTTGTGCTTGCAACTGCACCAACCCACATATAGGACCTTACTCTTGGCCTTGTTGAATTTCATGAGGTTAGCCTGGGCCCACCTCTCCAGCCTGTCCAGGTCCCTCTGGAGCTCCATTTGCCAGCTCCATAAGTACCCTTGGGTGGATCCCATCTGGTCCCACAGACTTATAAACATCTAAGTGGCATAATTGGTCATTGATCATTTCCTCTTGGACTGTGGGGGCTGCTTTCTGCTCCCCATCTCTTGTCATCCAGTTTCGGTGGCTGAACCCTCAAGGAACAACTGGTGTCACTGACAAATACTGAGGCAAAGCAGTCATTTGGCAGCTCAGACTTTTCCTTATCTTTGTTCACCAGGCTCCCTCCTACATGCAGAAGTGAGTGGATGTTCTCCTTACCTCTTCTTTTACTGTTAAGACATTTATAAATCTGCCCCTTCTTCCACAGCCTTTCCTTTTCTTCCCGAGTTCTACGCAAAGCTCCCTCCTTAGCCAGGCTGCTCTTCTGCCCCGATGGCTTTGTTTTCCAACGCATGGGGACAGCTTGTTCCTGTGCCTTGAAGACTTCCTTCCTGAGCAATGTCCAACCTTCCTGGACTCCTTTGTTCTTCAGAACTACCTCCCAGGGGATGCCATCAACCAGTCTCCTAAACATGTCAAAGTCACAGAATCATAGAATCAGTCAGGGTTGGAAGGGACCACAAGGATCATCTAGTTCCAACCCCCCTGCCATGGGCAGGGACACCCTACCCTAGATCAGGGTGGTCTGCCCTCTGGAAGTCCAAGGATGTAGTTCTATTGACTCCCCCGCTAACTTCATGAAGAACTGAGAACTCTGCCATCTCATAGTTACTTTGTCCAAGACAGTCACCAACCTTTACAACTCCTACCAGTCCTTCTCTGCTTACAAACAGCAGCTCTAGTAGAGAACCATCCCTCAGCTCCTTCATTGTCTGTGTGCTGTTAAACTTCCAAATAGCTGGCCTCATTGCCAAGCACATGTCTGAAACTATTAATTCTGATGATTACTATCCTAGTGATCTCTTCTGCCTAGATTTATGCCGACTTCATATCAGATTTTGGTCTCACAGACAGAAAAAACAGTAAAATACTTACTGAGATATTATTACCCACACTTAGTGCTTGCATTTTCTAATCTGCTTGTTTGTAGCGTTTAGGAAGAGAAGATGTTACAATTCTGCACATCATGTTCACCCAGCAAACTCCACAAACAGCAGTACAGAAAGGTACAGAAAAAGCACTCTAAACCATAAAGCCTAAAAAACTTAGTTGTTAAATCAGATAAGGGTAAAGCTGTATTCAGGGGCAAAAAGTAAGGTTACTAACTGTTCAAGACCAATATCAAACTAAAGTCTTCTTTAATTCAAGACAATCTGTATTGTCACAATTGTTTGGATTAGCAACGTAAACTTCTGGCAGAGAAAAACAAGTAAAAGCAACATTACATCACAAGAAATTACTTCAGAAGAAATCCGAATCCCCTGCAGTTTGTAATCAGTATTTGTGTTCAACAAAGAATTTTTATGATGTTTAATGCTGCCCTGAAAATGCACATATTGGTGAGAGCTCAGCAGCACACAGCAAAGCAAGGGAGGGGATTCTGCCCCTTTACTCTGCTCTCCTCAGACCCCACCTGGAGTACTGTGTGCAGTTCTGGAGCCCCCAACACAAGCAGGACATGGAACTGCTGGAGCCAGTCCAGAGGAGAGCCACGAAGATGATCAGAGGGCTGCAGTACCTCTGCTATGAGGACAGGCTGAGAGAGTTGGGGCTCTGCAGCCTGGAGAAGAGAAGGCTTTGAGGAGACCTTAGAGTGGCTTTGCAGTATCTGAAGGGAGCCTACAGGAAGGCTGGGGAGGGACTATTGACAAGGTCTGGTAATGTCAGGACGAGGGGGAATGGGTTTGAACTGGCAGAGGGGAGACTTAGACTGGATGTTAGGAGGAAGTTCTTTACAGTGAGGGTGGTAAGACACTGGCACAGGTTGCCCAAGGAGGTTGTGGATGCTTCCTTCCTGGAGGTGTTTAAGGCCAGGCTGGATGAGGCCTTGAGCAGCCTGCTCTAGTGGGAGGTGTCCCTGCCTATGGCAGGGGGTTGGAGCTGGATGATCCTTGAGGTCCCTTCCAACCTAAACCATTCTATGATTCTATGATTCTAAGTGCAGATACTTCCTTTCACTTCCTGTGTGCGTAAGAAATGTCTTTCCCCACAAATAAGCAAGGAGAGGATATCTACTAACATACAGCATTTTCTCTTCCATAGGAAATCTTCCCTGAACATTAACATTTTATCCCATATACACCCAGTGAGTCATACAGTCACTGGTCACTAAATTGCAGCTCTGACACTCCTCCTCATGGAGATGATGATAAAAAGGTCAAAGATTTATAATTTATCAAACTGCTTTGGCTTTCTATATGTCTGTGAATGAAACTCTTCATGTATTAAAAGAAAAAATAAATTGGGATTCAACTTCTGCTCACATTCTATTGATGGGGTTTAGAAGTAGAAATACTTTTGCAATTATATCACTCTATGTCATTATCTGTGTATCTAAAACTAACAAAAGACGAGCTGTGAAATATCTGCCCATCCAGAGGCACTGAGATAAGGAAACAACAACTCTTACAGAGACCCTGAGACATCAAGATAAAGAAGCAAAGATGCCTACAGAGATCCTGAGACAGGCCAGAACCAACCTAGCACTTTGGGTTCAGTGATAAGATATACAGCTCAGCACATTTTGCAACCAAGAGTGCAACACGAGGAAGAGTGTTAGCCTTCATCCTTAGTACCCCAGAGAAACACTACCAGGGTAGCACCGCACCTGCCAGGAAGATAAGGACCATGGGTGGTGTTCCCATGTGTTCTTTGGGGACCAGGGAATGCATGCACACATGGGTACCCTCCTCTGGGTACAGTTTCAACACTTTATTATAGCTGAAATACTAAAATCAGAGAGAGAAAGGTACACTGCAAACTACAATGCTTATAGCTCAAATGCTTAAATCATAGAGAGAAAGGTTCACTGCAAACTACAATGCTTATAGCTCAAATACTAAAATCATAGAGAGAAAGGTACATGACCAAAAATGCTGAGTAACTCTACTGATCAAAGAGTAGGTTATATTCACCCTATCCAACTGACCAGCAAAACTCCTGAGATGTGTAGATTGCAGAGCTGGCAGGCACTTATCCTCTTAAGGTAGGCATCCCCACTGAGAACCGCACTGTCATGGTGGTAAGACTGGTGCCACTCCAACCCAGCTCCCTAGGCTCTCAGTACAAATGGGTTTGGAATTCTGTGACCGATGGTCAGGACATCCCAGAAGGCTGAATGAAAGAGAGCAGAGCTCCTCCTTTATTTTGGAATCTGTTACATACCATCTTGCCCTACTGCTCATGCACATACTTGCAAGCCCCCCCTGGGTCTTATCTCTAGTAACCTAGTGACTGTCACCCTGTTGTAACTTCTGGTCAAACACACACCAACTCTTCCCTCTTACAAGCGGGCAGATGTAAAACACCTCTCAGAAGTACTTTGTATATGCATACATTTTCCCTGGAACTCTCATGAATATGTAATAAGTAACAATGTGTAAACTTCAAGGTTAGGACCCAGGGTGTGCAGAATCCTTGGCAGAGAGATCCCTCGTGCACCAGCGTGCTCAATAAACATAGCTGCTTTATAACCTGCTGGTTTTATATGGCTGCTCTTTGGCAGAGAGATCCCTCGTACACCAGCGTGCTTAACAAACATAGCTGCTTTATAACCTGCTGGTTATATGGCTGCTCTTCCACTTGTTGTTTAGGCTCTGTGTCACCTTTATGTTTGGCTACAGTTTTTGTAAGCAAGCAGGTGGTGAGAAACGTGGGAGTCTTGCATAAATCCAGATCATGCCAAAGTAGCTTTACAATCATATGGCACAGCACTTAAGGACTTCAGATCAGTTTTTAAGTTCCTTAATTCTTGCCCTCCATAACACCAGCTGCATCAATATAAGCAGCTACAGAGACTCACATCAACTTGTTTCTTAATATGAGAAGGCTTTCTGGTTTTAAAGCTTGTCAAATATTATGGGGGACAATTCCTAGAGAGTGCTTCTCACAAAGAAGCAAACGGGATGGGAAGAAAAGAAGGCATCAAGTGCCCTGAGCCTAGGTTTTGGAAAATTCTAGTCAACCAGACTAGGTGTCAGAAATTTTAGGAGGAATACCAGCATCTTGGGATGTGACAGTACTTTTGTTGTTGCTAACTTTTTTTCCTATGGGTAATTATCTCCCAGTGCAGATTTCCCACTCATTTAACGTGATAAAAAATAACAAAATGTTGTCTGTATTCTAATTTCTTCACTCACTGCCACTGGCCAGATGAGAGCACATACATGTACCCAGGACTGGGTCTTGACATTGGAGACAATGCATTCTTGAATCAAAATGCTGTCTCCTGCTGCTGGAAGTGTGCTTTGGGAAAGGAATGTTAATATTGCTCCACTACTATAGGTTACAAAGTTTTTTAAGCAAAAAACCTATCAGAATATTTATGATTTGATTAGTTTATTACCATGAGGCCTTGCACGACCTGTGCTAGTGGGAGGTGGCCCTGCCTATGACAGGGGGTTGGAACTAGATGATCTTTGAGGTCCCTTCCAACCTAAGCCATTCTATGATTCTAACTGAGATAGAGGAAATAAAGGAATGGTAATTAAATAAACATAAAACTGAAACCATCTGAAACTGAAAAGTTAGTAAACTTTTAGGGCAGAAGTGAAGAACAACTGAGTTTTGAAGCTGGTGAAGCTGGAAGTGAATTTGAAGTATGCTACACAGGTGCTTGTGTTCCATAGCAACAATACAAAGCTGTACCTGCTTTTTCTGAAGGAGCTGACAAAAGAAGGTCACCTTAACACTAATCTGGAGCTCTGAAATGGGAGTGCCATTTTTATTTCACCTCTTTTAAAGTACTCTTTAGAGCAAAATGTACAGTCACAGACCTTGTACAATACTAGTACTGAAGGGGTTGTGTGTACCAGCAAATCAGGCAACACACCGTTAAAACACTTGCTGTACACTGAGCAGCAATCTTCACTTTACCTCTGTGAAATAGGTAACAACGCATATTCTTTTTGGCATTACAGAGTCAGGGCCTTTTAGATACTACAATCCTCTTCTTTTGTGCAGAAAAGACAGTGCAGGTCTGCTTCCTGAAGAGACAGCAGAGAAATCAAAAGGGAGAACAGTCCCACCACAGTCTCTCTTACCTAGCCAGAGTTTTGGTGACCTCATACCAGCTTTTCCGCAATAGGGACTACATCTTCTCTTGAAGCACTGCAACTGCTTCACGCGTCTAGTTTGCATCAGTTTTCCAAACTATTTCAGTTCAAGCAAATCCCTTTAAAGTTCACATTTCTAGAGTGATACATGGCACAAATTTGCATTTCCTAGCAAACCTTTTTAAACATCTCAGTAGTAGAAAGCAGCTCCACAAAATGCAGATTGAAATCCCCAGCCCTAGCTCTACCTTGGATTTGCAGCAGCTGCTGCTTTCCAGCAGACTCCAGCAACTGCAGTCAGAAGGTGCCAAGAAGCCTGTTAACACCGTTGAAAGCGAGTTACAGGAGGAACTAATCTTTCTCTGTCAGAGCTATGATGATTATAAAGGGCAATACAACAGCACTCAATCACTTTTTGTTCCTTCACTAAAATAATGCACAGAGAAAGTGTGTGATTTAAAAGCCTGTTTTAATCGTGGTAGGTACTTTCCATACCATCAACACAGCATTCTATACAAAAGATGTATTCCTCAGTATGAGCTAACTTCAAACTAAACTTAGCTCAGCGGCAATCTTTTCTCCACAAACAGCTTTCACTTGCTCAGTACAGAGATGCTTTCTAAGCCTTCTCCACACCTGTGGATAGCCCAGGCTGTTATCCACAGTCCAACAGCAGCACTTCTACCCACAGTCTGCGGGTAAAAGTTACAAGTGGGACCTCACGGCTTACATAAATGCTTCAATCCAGCCCTTGATAATGAGACAGAATAAAACCAAGCAGCTGATTCCAATACACACATATACAGTGCCTTTTACCAAGGCTCACTTTATTGTAAACTGAAAAAAATGCACATAACCATAAAATGATTAGGCAGAATACATAAATAACCTACCAGCACTGTTCTCAATAACAGCATCGGGCTTCTCAAAGCGGAAAAGAAGAAAGAAGCAAACTGACCAACAAGAGCAGGGTTTCTGTAGTACAGCACAAAGAAGAAATGCAAGAGAAATGAAGAAAAGTTTCACCAGATTAAGAACTTCAAGACAAGGTGACACAAGCCCTTTGGACCTATATTTTATTAATATATAACTACCAAGTAGAGGATGCAACCTGAACTTTACAATCCCATGCTGACAAAACATGATCTTTATTTCAAACAAAAGCGGTCCTGGAACTTCCACATTCCCAGCAATGCTGTGTGAAGATGTCTTTCTTCAGATCACAGGCTCACAGGATGTCAGGGGTTGGAAGGGACTCAAAGAGATCATTGAGTCCAATCCCCTCACTACAGCAGGACCATACAATCTAGCACAGGTCACACAGAAACGCATCCAGACAGGCCTTGAAAGTCTCCAGAGAAGGAGACTCCACAGCCTCTCTGGGCAGCCTGTGCCAGTGCTCTGGGACCCTTACAGTAAAGAAGTTCCGCCTTATGTTAAGCTGGAACCTCCTGTGCTGCAGCTTCCATCCATTGCTCCTTGTCCTATCCCAGGGAGCAAGTGAGCAGAGCCTGTCCCCCACTCCTGAACCCCAGCCCTCAGAGAGCTATAATTTTTTAGTAAATCCCCTCTCAGTTTTCTCTTCTCCAGCCTAAACAACCCCAGGTCGCTCAGCCTCTCCCCATCAGGCAGTGCTCCAGTCCCCCGATCATCCTCGTAGCCCTCCACTGGACCCTCTCCAGCATATCCCTGTCCCTCTTCAACTGGCATAAGAGAGAAAGATATGTAGAGATCCTACATATTTTCACAGTGCTCAAAAAATTCTGGAATCCTCTCAGCCCTGTAATGCAAAGGCACCTTAAGAGGTACAGAGCAGACTTCATCCCATGGATGCCAGCAGGAATTTGTCAAGAACTCCTCCATACAACACCAGTTTGTAGAATCTAGTCCTTTCCATGTCAACTTTCTAATTAACAAAAAAAAAAACCAACAAACAAAACCAAACACCAAAAAGCCCAACAACAAACACAAAAAAGCCTGAACCTGCTCCTCAACACTGCATAATTAATGGGCAGTACTCATCTTCGATACAGTGAGCAACTAGTACAGAGCCTCTAACTCAGTCAAACTGATTTGCAGTCTTGTCAGCTCACAAGATTTGCACAGTTGCAGAGCACTCCTCCATAACACCTCTCATAGTAAATGTCCTTTGGACAGAAACTCCTCTAACAGTAAGTGTTCCTTGAGTGGAACACAGGGAACATCGACACAAGCATTGATGACTTTGAGGTGCTTACACTCCTAGAGTCTTTTGAGGGAAAATCCACGTAGATTACTCTTCAATAAGAAAGCTCCTCTGAGAGGAGCACCTTCCACACTATCTCTGGCAACTTGCATAGCAAAGCTAGAAACCCAGCCCTAAGGGTCACAGCTTGTACTCCAAACCATAAAAACACAGACAGCATGGTAGAAGTCACTCCTCCCTAGTCATCTAGCCTAAAAAGCAGACACCATTCAGATCACAGAATCATAGAATCACAAAATGTTAGGGGCTGGAAGGGACCTCCAAAGCTCATCCAGTCCAACCCCCTGCCAGAACAGGATCTCCTAGACCAGATCACACAGGAACACATCCAGGCAGATTTTGAGTATCTCCAGAGAGGGAAACTCCAAAACCACCCTGTGCCAGGGTTCTGTCACCCTCACAGCAAGAAAATTCCTCCTCATGTTTACATGAAACTTCCTATGCCTCAGCTTCCAGCCATTGCCCCTTGTTCTGGCACTGGGCATCACCCAGCAGAGCCTGGCTCCAGGCTCTTTATAAACACTGATATGGTCACCTCTCAGTCTCTTCTTCTCCAAGCAGCACAGCCTCAGCTCCCTGAGGCTCCCCTCATAACAGAGATGTTCCATTCCCTTAATCATCTTTTTCACTTTGTTGCTTGTGGCAAAACAAAGAGAACCCAGATCACAGGCTGGGAAAAAGACACCCACTACGCCGGAATTAATAGCATGTCAAGGTCCCTCTAAGTAAGTAAAATCCTTTCAGATGTAGAACCTCAGAAAATGGTAACATGATGTAGATGTAAAGGAAATACACATGAGCACCAGCCTAACACCAGCTCAAGAATTCAGGAAATGGAAAAAACAACATGAAATAAATTGCACAAAAAATGGAAACCAGGAAAGCATGACAAAGTCTGTGACTACTGAAGAGGCAAGTGTTCACCCAGACAGCCCTACACCATAAACTAGAGCTCCACTCTACTTTGAAATACATACCTAACACTTAACCATTTAAACTGAGGGATTAGTTTGTTCTTTATCTGGGGACAAAAGGGTAACAATTTTTAAAAAGCAACCTGTGGTGGGTGTGCTAGTTTGAGCCTAGCTGGGATGTTTTGGTGAGAAGAACTAGATCATAGGCTGAGAAATGAAAACAATGGTGAGGTCTACTCCGCTCACAGTCTTGCTGAGATGTGCAAAGAAGAAAGGCAAAACAAAAGATAAGGTCACTTCTGCTCTGCACTTCGTGCTGGGCTGTCCTCTTCTTTTTGCCTGCTGGGGAGCTCGTGGCTGCTGGCTGGACTCCATCTTGCTTTCTAACCTCACCCTCCATTTGCTTTTGTGGCTGATTCACCTTTGCTTAACCCTCTTGGCCGAACCTCCATTCTTCCTTAGGACTGGGGTAAGGTTGAGAGGGGTAGGGGGAAGGTGAGGGGTGGTTGAGAGCCCCTCCTGGGGACTCAGGTTTCTGGGACAGGAGTTGTGTCTGTATTACCTTTTCACCTTGTCTATTTCTGTCTATAACTGTATATACTGTAACTATCTGCTTGTACATTGTGCCAGCTGTAAATATAAGCTTCATTCAAATTTCCAGAGCCGACTGAGTCTAGTCTGGGTGATTTCTAAAGTGTGGGGGGGAGGGGGATACCAAACCACCACAGTGCGTTAGGAACTTTCCCCTCTCTACTGAAATTTACCAGACCATCTCACAACTCACAAACCTGAGACTAGCTGTCGTGGAAGATACATGTCCTGGCTTGCCCAGGCATGATCCCATGGTCCCCTTCCCTCTGCTGGGAGAATGAAGCAGAGCACAGGAAAAGGGCTTGGAGACTCCCACTTTGAAGGTCCAAGACTTGCCCAGACCTGTTCTTCCCAAATAAGGGAAAGCAAGCTCCTGACTTCACCTAAAGTGGTCGGGTTTGGCCATCTGATTGGTGAATCTCTGTGGCCAAAGGGGCTACTGTGTTCAGGCAAACAATAAACAGACTTTTGCCACATGCCTGCTTTGCCTTTGCCTGCTCTGCCCTGCCACATTATGCTCAGCTTTGCCTGCAACGACTTTCAAGACACCAACAGATCTCCCTTCAAGTGTTTGGGTACTGTCTGATGCTATTTTGTGAGTAAATACTGAAAGCCTCTCTGTAAGAAATTCTGTAACTGGATTCTGTTGTGCCTTCTGCCTTAGCAGCAGACAGGAGCTTCTCGAGTCCCCTGCTGGGCAAGTGGTACAATTGAAACTGAGACCCCCTTTCCCGTTTCTATTAGCTAGTTGTTTCTTAAGTGTTCTAGGTTGCCTGTTCC
This sequence comes from Tricholaema leucomelas, assembly GCA_013400475.1. Lineage (NCBI taxonomy): Eukaryota > Metazoa > Chordata > Aves > Piciformes > Lybiidae > Tricholaema lacrymosa > Tricholaema leucomelas. Next base: position 22,871 of record WAAF01020021.1, read on the forward strand.
CTGTGTGTAGCAGTATCCAAACCCTGCATTTCTAGCATTGTAAATAAGTTTTCTGGCGAGATTTAATGTCAACAAACAATTTTCATAGTTATTAGGAATCTTCACCTGGATACCAAAATTAACATTGATTATTAATTTTGCATAATTCATAACACTGGCTCAGAAACACTCACACTGTGTGGTATGTCACCTGGAGCTACAGCTGCTGTACAGATTTCAGCATGATTGCCCTTTATTAATATCACCAATCACTTTAATTAAGGCTATTGAAATAAAGTTACAGAAGTGTATTGCTTAGCAACTTTCATTTGTAAACTCTCTGGTGGTGACTTATACTGTCAAGATACAACTTCAACGTGCACTTGTACTGTGTTGCTGAGAAAATGTATCCCAGACTGTGCTCTATTTTTGCTCCTGCAAACCTCTTAACCTCACTATTAGAGGCTCAAAGACTGCAGATTAGGGTCCTGCTGCAGTAAAGTCCTACCTTCATTGTCTATTTGCATGAGACACAGAAGATTGAATAGTTTTGAAAGAAGAAGTCCAACATTTAATATACAGACACACACATATATGTATCTGCTGCCTAGTTTTAAAATATGCTTACAAGTCAGTGGGCACTTCAGTGAGAAAGATCTCTGACACTACAGCAGAATATTCCTACTTGTAATTCTTTCAGCTAGAAATGGCCTTAAAAGTCTACCTAAATTGGGAAGAACTACATTTGAAGTTATTACCTGCTTAAATAAAGCACATCTATGGTAAACAATAAAACACCTAACTGCTGAGCTGGTGAACTGTCAATGCTCATTTAATGAAATGCTCCAGCACGCTACTGACATTCGTATCACCCACTCACTCTTACACAAACAGATTCTACAGAGGCAGGTAGGTTAGGAGGGCTGGAGTTTAGCTATTTGCAGAATTCAACGAATCATACAATGGGTTAGGGTGGAAGGGACTTCAAAGCTCATCCAGTTCCAACCTCCCTGCCTTAGGCAGAGACACTTCCCACTAGAACAGGTTGCTCAAGGCCTCATCCAGCCTGGCCTTGAACACCTGTGTCCAGTTCTGGGCCCCCCAGTTTAGAAGGGACATTGAGATGCTTGAGCGTGTCCAGAGAAGGGCAACGAGGCTGGGGAGAGGCCTCGAGCACAGCCCTACGAGGAGAGGCTGAGGGAGCTGGGATTGTTTAGCCTGGAGAAGAGGAGGCTCAGGGCAGACCTTATTGCTGTCTACAGCTACCTGAGGGGTGGTTGTAGCCAGGAGGAGGTTGCTCTCTTCTCTCAGGNTCTCACCACTCTTGCTGTAAAAAACTGCTTCCTAACATCCAGTTTAAATCTCCCCTCTGCCAGTTTAAACTCATTAATCCTTGTCCTGTCATTATAAGACCTTGTAAACAGTCCCTCCCCAGCCCTCCTGCAAGCCTCCTTCAGATACTGGAAGATTACTACAAAGTCTACTCAAAGCCTTCTCTTGCCCTTTTCCAGTCAGCAGAACTTCACCAGTCTGCCAGGACCTTTCAAACATGATGGGCAGTGGTTTAGCAACTGCATCTGCCAGTACACTCAGGACCCATGGGTGGATATCATCAGGCCCCATGGACTTGTGCACGTTCAGATTCTTCAGGTGCTCACCAACATGATCTTCAGTTACAGTGGGCAGATCTTCCTTCTCTCAGTCCTCACTTTTGCCCTCTGGGACTTGGACATTGTGGTTGGAGCTCTTGCCATTGAAGACTGAGGCAAAGAAGTCACTGAGCACCTCAGCATTATGTTAGAACATATGTTATTCCACCTGTCTGCACAGTGGCATCTTGGCTTGGTTCCAGAACACCACTTACACCCAAAGGGGTTTCCTAAAATATTCTAAATACATACTTCTGGGTGGAAATTAAATTAATCGATAGCTAACTCTACGTCTTTACAGGCTGCAGGTCAAAAGGTACCACAGATTGATAGGGCTTGGAAGGGACCTCTGGAGATCATCTAGCCCAGCCCCAGTGCCAGAGCAGGGTCACCTACAGCAGACTGCACAGGATGGCATCTAAGCAGGTTTTGAACGACTCCAGAGGTGAAGACTCCACCATCTCTCTGGGCAGTCTGTTCCAGTGGTCTACCACCTTCAAAGTAAAGAAGTTCCTCCTCATGTTTAGGTGGAACTTCCTGTGTTAAAGTTTGTAACTGTTACCTCTTGTCCTGTCACTAGCTACCAGTGACTGGTCCCATCCTCATCCTCCTGACACCCACCCTTGAAGTATTTATAAGCATTAATAAGATTCAACCTTACTCTTCTCTTCCAGAGGCTAGAAAGTCTCAAGTCCTGCAGTCCTTCACAAGAGACATATCCTAGTCCCTATTATCGTCTTCATAGCCTTTGCTGTACCCTCTTCTCAACCAGTTCCCTGTCTCACTTGAACTAGGGAATCCAGAACTGGACAAAGTATTCCAGAGATCAGGCCTCACAGAGATCAGGCAAAATACAAGCAGAGAAGAAACTTCCTCCTCCTGCTTGCTGTTCTTTTTGATGCACCCCAGGATCTCATTGGCCCCGAGGGCACATTCCTGGCTCACGGTCATCCTGTCGTCCAAGCAGGACCCTCAGGTCTTTTTCTATCTGTGCTGTTTTGTGAAACCTAATCTCTTAAACTACAAGGTTGCAGGCTGCAGTAACACAAAGTACAGCAGGCAGGTTTACTGGAGCCATTTATTTTCCAGCAGCATTGAGCTCCCCTAAAAGGAGGAAGGCCTCTGTGCTTCCTCTCAAGCTTACCTGCCCTTAGAGAAGCACCTGTGGTCCTGTCATGGCTGACCTTACATCAGATTCCTTGGGATGGAAAAGGGAAGGCTGCATTTAAGTCCAACACCTACTGTTCTATGTTACTCAGAAGTCTACAGATGCTGACACATTGGAGGACCAACAAGGACATACAATTTACTTCTTTGGGTTGCTCGACATGGAATGCCAAAGACATAAACCTCCCCTCTTTTTTCATCAGTGGTTATTCTGTAAATTCTAACTGTAGATACCACATGCCACAGAAGAAGCCAGCACCAGAACAAGAGAGACAACAAGGTTTTCTTTAGAAAAAGGTCCCCTGAACGATCTAACAATACATTTTTCTGAGATACAGTTTCACTTTCAGAGAAACAGAATCGGAGATACCAGGACATTCCTTACTCTATCATCTTCTCAATTGCCATTTATAATTTGATCTTAATTCATACTCCATCCCACAGTAAGAAATCATGTACACCAGTACATTAAAAAGGACTGATGGAGCAACAGTGTCAATGAGATGAAGATATATCCAACTTCAACACAGCAGTGTCAATTGTTGTTAGACTCTGTATTTATGGGATGCTACAGGTGCTTTCAGCAGGAAATCTCACTCCTTCAGCTGATTTTCTATATATTTCCTACTTAAAATTTCTTATGAGAACCATGTATATTTTGCTTTTGTGATGGTTTGGGTGTCCCCCGCCCCCCACACTTTAGAAATCACCCAGACTAGACTCAGTCGGCTCTGGAAATATGAATGAAGCTTATATTTACAGCTGGCACAATGTACAAGCAGATAGTTACAGTAGATACAGTTATAGACAGAAATATACAAGGGAAAAGTAATACAGAAACACAACTCCCCTCCCAGAAACCTGAGTCCCCAGGAGGGGCTCTCAACCACCCCTCACCTTCCCCCTACCCCTCTCAACCTTACCCCAGTCCTAAGGAAGAATGGAGGCTCGGCCAAGAGGGTTAAACAAGCAAGGTGAAGCAGCCAAGCAAAAGGAGGGTGCGGTTAGAAAGCAAGATGGAGTGCAGCCAGCAGCCTCAGCTTCTCCCCAGCAGGCAAAGAGAAGAGGACAGCCCAACACAAAGTGCAGAGCAGAAGTGACCTTATCTAATGTTTTGCTTTTCCTTGCTACCCATCTCAGCAAGACTGTGAGGGAAGTAGACCTCACCATTGCTTTCATTTTACAGCCTATCATCTAGTTCTTCTCACCAAAACACGCTAGCTAGGCTCAAACTAGCACAGCTTTTAAGATACTCTCGTCTTGCTAAGTGACATAGGAATCATAATATATCTTCATTTAAATTTAAAATGAGTATTTGGATTTACTGAAAGTAAATCGTGCACTATATTGTATGTATATGAGAAAATGTTAACAAGAGACCAGAGGTATCTACTATTTAGAAGCTTTAAATGCTACTCAGTGATAACCCAACAAAAGCATACTTGAGGCTGCTCTTTAAGCACAGATCCCAGTACTGGGATCACAGCAGTGACAGTCTGAGCTAGCTGCAAACTCAGCAGAGCCTACCAAACCTACCCAAAGCACGGTATACTAGACTACCCTCTAACATGAACTGCCATAGCGTGCTGGTTTGTGGCTAACTGGAATATTTTAATGAGAGAAATTAGATCATTGACTGTGAAAAGAAAATTAAGGTGATGTCTATATTACCCATTTGTTCTGCTGGGAACAGCAAGGACACAAAGATAAGTCTGTCTCTGCCTGGCTGTCGCCATATTAACTCTTCTGCCTGACCCTGCACATTTTCCAACTAATCATTCTGCTTCTAACACCCCTTGCTGACTTCTCCAGCTCACTCTGCACATAAGAGAAATCCTGAGATAGGGGAGCAGGTGGAAAGAAGTGGGAGGGTGCTTGGGAGCCCCTCCTGGGCACTCTGACTGCTGGGAGGAGTTTCGGTTTTCTGTATTACTTTTAACTGGCACATGACTGTATACAGTTGTAGATATCTGTATATATATCCTTCTAAACTGTGCTAAGCTGTAAATGTATAAAGCTTCTTTCCTGAACTTCCAGATGGCTGAGTTTAGTCTGGGTGAACCCTTGGGGGTGGGGAGGGGGGCACGGGTAACACCCATAACCACCACACATAGTTACATCTGAAAGGGCAAAAGGTGCATTTATCTTAAACACAACTGCCAAAATCAAGATAGTTTACCTTTAACCACTAGAAATATTTCTGCATCCTTGTCAAAACCAAAGAAACAGAATGATGTCTGATCTTCTTCAGCTTCCTTGTCTTGTCAGGGTTGGTTTTGAAATTAAAAAAAAGGGTCTCATTGAATGTTTTCTCAGTTCTAAAGAAACTAATGCTCAGCTCTGCAGTGTTAATGATCATCTTCAACTCCAGACCTTATCCTGCAGCTATGCTCTGAGTGGGTTGGTTACAAGGCCTTTCTTCTCACTACCCACAGACTTATAAAAAGCTAAAGGGGGGTGCTGATTGATACCCGCCTGAACATGAGCCAGCAGTGTGCCCAGGTGGCCAAGAGAGCCAATGGCATCCTGGCCTGCATCAGGAATGGTGTGGCCAGCAGGAGCAGGGAGGTCATTCTGCCCCTGTACTCTGCACTGGTTAGACTGCACCTTGAGTACTGTGTCCAGTTCTGGGCCCCCCCAATTTAGAAGGGACATTGAAATCCTTGAGCGTGTCCAGAGAAGGGCAACGAGGCTGGGGAGAGGCCTCGAGCACAGCCCTACGAGGAGAGGCTGAGGGAGCTGGGATTGTTTAGCCTGGAGAAGAAGAGGCTCAGGGCAGACCTTATTGCTGTCTACAACTACCTGAGGGGTGGTTGTGGCCAGGAGGAGGTTGTTCTCTTCTCTCAGGCAGCCAGCACCAGAACAAGAGGACACAGCCTCAAGCTACACCAGGGGAAATTTAGGCTTGAGGTGAGGAGAAAGTTCTTCACTGAGAGAGTCATTGGACACTGGAATGGGGTGCCCAGGGAGGTGGTGGAGTCGCCATCCCTGGAGCTGTTCAAGGCAGGATTGGACGTGGCACTTGGTGCCATGGTCTAGCCTTGAGCTCTGTGGTGAAGGGTTGGACTTGATGATCTGTGAGGTCTCCTCCAACCCTGATGATACTATGATACTATGATACTACTATGATACTAAAGACTTATCTCTGTGAATTAAACTGAAATCAAACCAACGACTGAAAAACCTTAAAAAACCAAAATGAAACAAATATATACAGGCAAAGAACATAATCAGTTATACTTCATCTTATATGAAAATCACATTAAAATATGGCATTGCATGGCTACAGAAGCTGTTGGCAAATTATCCTGAAACAAGGCTGTCTGTCCCATCTGAAAGCTGCCACCTGGGAACACTGAATGAAATTGGAAGAGGGAAAGGATTAAACACAGTTTCCTCCTCACAACCAATAAAAAACAAAACAAAGAAATCCTGGACTTGGAGAAGTCAGTGGCAGTTCCGCTGCTGACTCTGCAGAAAGCCAAGTTTCCAGCCTGCCAGAACCTCGACGGAGTTTAGTTTTGTCTGTGTGCTGACAGCCTCACTTCCTGCCTTCCCCAGCCTGAACACAACTTTTGAGCGTTAGAACAAAGCAGAAGACCAGCAGAATCACACCTAGAGAAGCTCTGTGATACTGAGAGCAACTGCATGGTACTGCCCTGAACATCCAACCAGCTGCCTTTTACATCTGCAAAGGCACATTTCTCTTCTGTTCATCGTACACCTTACTGAAAACTGGCAGCATTAAATATAAGGAAGATATTAAAAAGGCACAGATTAAAAACATCAACTGAAAGAAGCAGGTGAGTCTATCTTCACGCATTACCATCCTGACTTTATACATAACTTCCAGTTCTAAAATCAGTCAGAGAGAGGTCAAGCAAACCTAGAATGCAAGATAAAAGTTGGTACTGTCACACCACAACCTTTTGGTCCTCTGAAGTAGGAAGGTCAGTGGCACAGTGATAACTGGTGAAATTGCCAGCATACAGAGAGCACTCGCTGAGCCAGCGCACCAGAGTTGCTCACTTGACACACGCTGGCAGCGCTCTTCCCAGAGAGAGATGACACTCAATCACTTGCAGATGTAGCATCCTCTCTGATGTTTAATCAGACATTCCCAGCCAGGGAAATCCTGGATGCCTCTTACAGAGCAGGATTCCTCCAAACAATTCTCTTCTGTGGAGCCCAGCATGAACTGCACCCAAGCAAAGTTGCAAGGCAGGGGAAACACAGTGAAATCTCTCAAAATCCACATTCCTGGCTGAGTTGTGACTTTTCCACATGGAATACAAAAGCACAGATGATGAAAAAGGAGCCAACAGACTTAAAGACAGCATTCAAAGTCTCTAAAAGTCAGCCCTGGTCCCTCAACAATGCATAGAGTTCTAAGCCAGATCCTGCAGAAAAAATTGCTGGGTTTTATTTTGGAACTAAATCAAAAACAGAGGCACATTTTTCTCCACTTCTTGAAGCAAAAGTAATAGCCTCTGGTATCAGACCCTGCTTATAATTTTGAGTGCCATGCTTGAACTACAGGCCATAGCAAAGCCATAGCTATAAGCTTTTTCCCTTTTTGCACCCTCTTTTATATTAGAATTTGCAGCAAGAGAATAACCCTGGATTATATTGGCAAGACATACCTTTTCTCCCACAAAATTCTACCTTTAAAAGATAGACTGCTCAAGAAGTCAGGTCATTTAAAAGCCATGTCATAACAAGAGCTGTTTCATCATTTTGGCAGATTTCTTTATCTTACTACAAGAGACCATGTGAAATCTTACTCTTGGTGGGCTGTCACACACTCATGACATATCCCAAACCAGTACTGCTGTGTGTCTCATATATCAACAGAACTAAAACTATCTGCTCTCATTACTTGAAACCTAAATTCTAGGGTTTGTCTCTTATCAGCTCTGACAAACAAAAATGACTTCTCTGCTGGCTACCTGGTTAACAGTTGTGCCAGAATACATGTGCCTAACCCCATGCACATCTGCCTACAATGACTCATTAACCCACTCCTACAGCTGGAAGGTAAACAGTAACCAGCCTTAGCCCCATGGACCATTCATCAGCCTAGGCTGTTGAAAGAATGCTGAACCTAGCAGAAAATCAGGGAGTAACTAAAAGCAGAGCAGAGTGGAAGAGTCAGAAGGGACTTTTACCAACACAGGTACCAGGATCACCAGGCTTCTAATCACCTACTGATGACTTTGTGTCCTAACGCTAGCCCTGAACAAACAACGGCGATGCTGAGCTACTCCTGCAAGCTCACTCAGCTCCTGCTCTTTGAGACAAACAACACTTAATGAACATTTGCTACTCACACCGCTATGGAAAAGGTGAAACGTTTTGTTGCACTTTCTTTTCAGGGAAAATAAAGCATTCCACAGCCATGGCTGCTGCACACTTCAATTGAAAAGAGCACAGGCCTACTTCTTACATTCATAGGATACACAGCATATAAGCACTGCTTTCCTTTTAGCCAAATGATACCATGCATATGTATTTGAACCAGAAAGAATGCTACTAGGTTATATGTCATCATTTCTGCTTCTGAGCCAGAAGTATGAGAAACAGGATTAAATACTACATAAATTGCATTCATTAGTTAGATTCAGCTACTTCTATGCAGCATTGCAAGGTCTTGCACTTGGGTCGAGGCAGTCCCGAGCACCAACACAGGCTGGGCAGTGAGTGGCTGGAAAGTGGGACTTGGGGGTGCTGGTGGATGAGAAGCTCAATAGCAGTTGTCAGTGCACTCTGGCAGCCCAGAGAGCAAGCAGAGCCTGGGCTGCAGCAAGTGTGGGCAGCAGAGTAAGGGAAGTGATCCTCCTGCTCTACTCCACACTGCTGAGACCCCATTTGGAGTACTGCATCCAGTGCTGGAGCCTCTATTACAAGAGGGCTATGGATGTGCTGGAAGGTGTCCAGAGAAGGGCCATGAGGATGCTCAGAGGGCTGGAGCTGCTCTGCTGAGAGGAGAGACTGAGGGAGTTGGGGCTCTTCAGACTGGATAGGAGAAGGTGACCTTATTGTGGTCTTTCAGTACCTTAAGGGGGCCTACAAGAAAGCTAGGGAGGGACTTTATAGGAGGCCAGGTAGTGATAAGACTGGAGGGAATGGAACAGAGCTAGAAATTGGCAAATTCAGACTGGATGTTAGACTTCTTCAGCATGAGGCTGGTGAGAGCCTGGAAGGGGTTGCCCAGGGAGGTAGTGGAAGCCCCTTCCCTGGAGGTGTTTAAGGCCAGGCTAGATGAGGCTATGGCCAGCCTGATCTAGTGTGAGGTGTCCCTGGCCATGGCAGGGGGGTTCGAACTGGATGATCCTTGTGGTCCCTTCCAACCCTGACTGATACTACAATTCTGTGATCACTGCAACTTCTGGTACTATATTCCTTTACAATACTTTGAATAAAGAAATTAGTAGAGATGTCTACTAACACAGGCACAAGCAAAATGAGCTTTGTTGCTCTATGGAAGGATGTCAAAGAACACTGTTGGCAAAGCAAGAATGCTTCCAACCTAGACTGTAGCCACTCCAGGCCTCCTAGAAGGCTGAGTTCAACCTCACAACATCAGAGAATGGGATCAGCCCGTGAATGTGCTCAGGAAACTGTGAGACCAAACTTATTTTTCCTCCCATTCTGATCAAACAGGCTATTATATGCCAAAAGTATTACCATGTAATAACAGAAGACATAAGAGATCCATAACCATCTGTGTGTCATCACTGCTCACATTCAGACAGGGAAAGAGACGCTGCAGGCGCTTGTGCACCATGAAGTCATGTGTCTGCTATCTTGTCAATGCCAAATCCCCACAAGAGGAAAGAGGATGGTTTGTTTAAAACAGGGCACTTGGTCTGCTAGGTCCATAAGCATGGTAACAGAGCTCACCAAAACTTTTGCCTGGCCTCTGAGTATCAAAACCCATGCTCCCTGACCTCAAACATCATATATTCTTTGTGCGTTGTGAAGTAGATGCCTCCCATACATAAGCTTGATGTAAGCAGCAACACAAAAAGTCCAGCCAGAGTGAATCAAACACATACATACATGTATGCAGACACATAGAGAGGTGAGACAAAACCACTATTTTCAAGCAGTGCCATTTCTCTTGTCAATATCCAAAGACCTGTTAATGCATCAACTTTGATGCTGTTCAAGCTATGTTTTATCACAGATGTCCTTGACTGCACCATTAGGTCCAGAAAATGGGGTGCCAGAATCATAGAACAGCTTTGGTCGGATGGGACCTTTAAAAGCCATCTAATCCAACCACCCTGCAATAAGCAGGGACATTTTCAACTATATGAAGTTGCTAAGATCCCTGTCCATCTGATCTTGAATGTTTCCAGGGATGAGGCATCTACCACCATTCTGTGCAAACTGTGGCAGAATTTCATCACCCTCATGGTAAAAACTACCTTCTTTCTAATCTAAATCTACCCTCTTTCCATATATAACCATTGCTCCTTGTCCAGTCACCACAGACCTGCTAAAAAAGCCATCTCCCCATCAGGAAGGATAGGGAAGAGGAGAGTGAGAATTTCATTTCACACTGCTCTCCCAAAGTAAACAGCGAATTAAAAGCTTAATCTTTCTCTGAATACCAGGCATGTTGATAGGCTTGGCAAATGACAACTAAATTAAACATATATGAACAGTGTCACATAACAAGTCTAACTGCTTATTTTTAAACTTGGAAGAGCCTGAACAATTGAAAATATTTGTGTTGGGCTTACAAAGTAAGTAATTCCACACACCCTTTTCATGCACTGTCTCATAGCTGCTAGCAGTACATAGCACTGAAAAGAAGAAATAAGAAACAAAGAGGGAAAAAGGAAAAGATTACTGTACTTGTGATACTGAGAAAATAGCATGTAGCATAATGTTCTTAATTTCTGCTGCAGAAAAGAATGGGGCAGACTTAGGACAGGGGAAAGCCTCTGTGTATGATAGTTGCACTTAAGAATTATTCTGCTCTCGTCAGACCCCACCTGCAGTACTGTGTGCAGTTCTGGAGCCCCCAGCACAAGAAGGACATGGAACTGCTGGAGCCAGTCCAGAGGAGAGCCACGAAGATGCTGAGAGGGCTGCAGCAGCTCTGCTATGAGGACAGGCTGAGAGAGTTGGGGCTCTGCAGCCTGGAGAGGAGAAGGCTTCGAGGAGACCTTAGAGTGGCTTTGCAGTATCTGAAGGGAGCCTACAGGAAGGCTGGGGAGGGACTGTTTACAAGGTCTGGGAATGTCAGGACGAGGGGGAATGGGTTTAAGCTGGAGGAGGGGAGATTCAGACTGGATGTTAGGAGGAAGTTCTTTACAGTGAGGGTGGTGAGACACTGGCACAGGTTGCCCAGGGAGGTTGTGGATGCTTCCTCCCTGGAGGCGTTTAAGGCCAGGCTGGATGAGGCCTTGAGCAGCCTGCTCTAGTGGGGGGGGTCCCTGCCTATGGCAGGGGGTTGGAGCTGGATGATCCTTGAGGTCCCTTCCAACCTAAACCATTCTATGATCCTATGAATTAGTGACAGCATGAAGAAGCACACTTCATAAAAACAAAACATGCTAACCTTATGCTCACTTAGCAGTCTCTCCCTTAAATCAGCTGGCTTAGACCCACGAGTAACTGGTGTCTAGTGGACAAGCAGTGTGCTTTTTCATTTTAATTATGCATATACACACAGAAAGGGATTTTTTCTCAACCCTTAACCGTCTTCAGTAGTGAAAGAAGAAACAGCTCCAACCCTCTGCCACTTGTCACCTTTCTCTTGGAAGAGAGAAGAGGGAAAAACTGTTATTTATTCCTATTGATACTGAAGACTTGTATCTCCATCATGGTAAACATTTGAAAGGAATCAACAATCAGCTCTGGTGCTTGGCTGCAGTTCCCAGTGAGCACAGCTACATGAACAGGCACAGCACCAGTGCAGTGGAGCTGCCGCACGGGGGAGCTCCGCCCGAGCAGCAGGGACTCCTCCACCTGAATTTAAACCAAGCCTTAGCAGGCTGGCAACAGCTGCTCGTACCAGGGTACGGTAACAGCGTTTTGAGAGGACGCTTCAACTTCTGCGCTTTTAAACTCTATTTTTAGTTCCTGGGATTTAATTGTTCACAATGAAATGCAAATACAAGGCAAGGCAGGACTGGACGTGGCACTTGGTGCCATGGTCTAGCCTTGAGCTCTGTGGTAACGGCTTGGACTTGATGATCTATGAGGTCTCTTCCAACCTTGGTGATGCTGTGTGATACTGTGATACTGTGAAATACGAGAGCCAAAAGAGAAACCCCCTTTCCTTTGGTAAAATGGTGCTAATTACACAATTTGAGTTGGAGGAACTTCCTCAAATTGCAAAAGGTAAACAGGCATCCCAGGTAACTATGCTGGCCGGGAGGCAGCGGTTTGCAACAGCAGTCTGATTTTGTGACAATCCTTACACAAAGAGAATTGACAAACGTTTCATTCCCTTGCTATGTGAAATCAGCACAGTCCACTACATTAATGGAATAACTTAAGCAATAATCATCTGCTCCTGCAACGTCTGTAACATGCACATCTGATTACCCAATTTGATTTCTGTGTAAAATGTCTGTGGAATTGCAAGCTTGCTGTCTTTTTTTTTCATATTAAAAACAAACCCAACAAACCAACAACACGTGAAATGCATTGCAGGAAACTAGGCACAAGGCATAGAGTTTAAACTGTTTGCAGTTGTCACTGCACCAACAGAACCAAAAGCATGTACGATTGAAACACCTGTGAATACACAGCGGTTTATGACTAGAGAATGAGAGACCAGGGGATTATTTCTTTATGATTGCAGAGGAAACCCAGGGTACAACACTGGCAGTGTTACCCTTCTAAAATCTAGCAGTCTAGGACAGAAAACTAACACACTAAGCACATCTTTGGGATGAAAGGCATCGAGAGGGAAAGAATATTAAAGTTGTGTTTGTACAAACCGGATAAAGAGGAAAAATAAGTTGCAGTAACAAAGGCAATAAAAACTAATGCAAGAAACAGCAACAAAAAAACTAGACAGACATGGCCTGGCAGATCATTGGCCTCTTTTTGACCACTGCTAAGAAGGTATGCTTACAAAGAACCCTGGAGTACTGCAAAGCTGAAAAACTGGTAAAAGAATGGAAAAAAAACCAACCTAATTTCAGATGGGAAACGACGAAGAGGAAATAGATCTGTTCTTGCAGTCACTTACACAGCTTGTCCACTAACTGGACTTGAGGAGCTCCTTTCTGCTAAGGCAGAAAGGCATTCAGATTGACTTACGAGTTTACAGAAGTTTGCTAAAGAGGCTTTGAGTATCTACACAGACAACGTAGTCTCTGGATTTCCAGGGCTGCATTATAGTATCAGACAGTATCCAAAGCACGTGGAGGGGTTGTTGTCGGTCATTTCAAAGCCATTAGAGGCTTTGTAGTTTCCCAGGCTCCTCTCTCAGGAAGCTGCGGGGTCTAGCACAGTCTCTGACCTGGTTCAGCTTCCTCTTGACTCCCAATTCAGCAGAAGACTTGCAGAAGGGCAGGCAGGATGCAGTGAGGCAGTAGCACAGTGGGCACATTGAGGCAAAAGCAACAATGGCAGCAGCAGCCTGTTGTCTCTACCTGCTCATCTCTTTTATCAATGTAGCCTGAGACCTAATGGGCCTTTGGACACAGAACAGCCAATCAGAATGGCACTTTGCCAAGCATGACCACATCAGCTGAAACTATTGCTTACTTTTACCCAAATCTGGGAAAAAACACAGGCCTTGCAGGAAGCAGGCACAAGCCAAGTGTATGCACCTTGTTTACCACAGGGTGTAAACAGGAGTAGAACAAGTCTGGGCAAGCCAGGGTTCTTTGACTCAGTGGCTCCAGGTTCTTTGTCCTCTTTCCCACGGTTGCTTCTCCCCACAACAGAAGGAGGGAGCGCAGAAAAACATGTCTGAGCAAGCCAGGACATGTTCAGGCCTATTCTGGCCTGTTTAGGCCTACCAAGACAGTGCTCACCAACAGAAACACTTATTTCATCAGTCACACTTATCCTACAGTTAGATTGAGATCATGAAGCAGTGGTCGTTCATTTTTCCTCAGCTTACTCATCTCTGGTTCAATACTTGACTAGATATTCTGAACTCTTTTTCTTTTCTGCTCCAGATAGCAAGACCCCCTGGTAGTGTCAGTGGCTGAAGTCAATCACCAAAATAATTCATGATTTCTCATGACTTGTCCATATGATGCCAACCCTACTACAAAAAAAAATAACAGAATACTCATTTGAACATAAGCGTTGAAGGAGAGAAATATGCACATTAATACTTTTCTGCACTCTGGGATACCCTAAACCAAACTGCTCCTTCTCATTCTACTGTTAGATCTTGCACATAACAAAGCTCTAAACATGGCACTGGCAGAGAAGCTGGAAGATGAACAGAGGGAAAGAGAGCTGACATCCAGGATTTGAAATACTGTTCTCACCAGCTACTGGTGCAGAGCAGTTTCTAATACACTCAAATGCAAAATTAATTTAGTCTTGAGTCAGACCTGCAACTTGAAAACTGAAGAACCCTGTTGGCATGCTTCAGTATTGGCTCAAAAAAAGAAGTAATTGTTTTTTAATAGCAACAGCCAGGCTTCGCTTGGCTGTGGGATTGCAAGGTCCCCAAGAAAGCACACAGCAGATGAGGAACATGCAAGTCTCTAAGGACAACGTATGCTAAAACAAGGATTTGCAGATCCCAGTGAGGTTACAGGTTACTAACAGACAAAAAGGAATCTCACAGAATATGTTTTAAATATACTTTATGATGTTACAAATTTACTCTAGAAAAGCCACTGTGCTAGTTTGAGCCTAGCTAGAATGTTTTGGTGAGAAGAATTAGATCATAGGCTGAGAAATGAAAACAATGGTGAGGTCTACTCCGCTCACAGCCTTGCTGAGATGTGTAGAAAGGAAAAGCAAAACAAACATAAAGTCACTTTGCTCTGCACTTCGCTTGGGCACTTCGCTCTGGGCTGTGCTTTCAGCTCTTTGCCTGCTGGGGAGCTCGGTCTGCTGGCTGAACTCCATCTTGCTTTCTAACCTCACCCTCCATTTGCTTTGCTGATTCACCTTTGCTTCTTAATCCTCTTGGCTGAACCTCCATTGTTCCTTGGGACCGGGGTAAGGTTGAGAGGGGTAGGAGGAAGGTGAAGGGTGGTTGAGACCCCTCCTGGGGACTCAGGTTTCTGGGAGGGCTGTTGTGCTTCTGTATTACTTTCACCTTGTCTATTTCTGTCTATAACTGTATATACTGTAACTATCTGCTTGTACATTGTGCCAGCTGTAAATATAAGCTTCATTCAAAATTTCCAGAGCCGACTGAGTCTAGTCTGGGGGATTTTCTGTAAGTGTGGGGGCGGGGGACACCCAAACCACCACAGCCACTGATAGTCTGCTATAGGCAGAGCAACATCAGTTCCATTAGTCCGATTTAGTTCTGGGAAGTGAGTTTCATATTCCTTTCCATCACCACTCTGGTCTCAGATTAAGTAGAGAACACTACCATTTTAGAAATGCTCTTTAAGTTTTTGTCTCTATATAAAATTATCACAGTCTCACAGTATCACCACGTTTGGAAGAGACCTCACAGATCATCAAGTCCAAGCCGTTACCACAGAGCTCAAGGCTAGACCATGGCACCAAGTGCCACGTCCAATCCTGCCTTGAACAGCCCCAGGGACGGCGACTCCACCACCTCCCTGGGCAGCCCATTCCAGTAGCCAATGACTCTCTCAGTGAAGAACTTTCTCCTCACCTCAAGCCTAAATTTCCCCTGGCGTAGCTTAAGGCTGTGTCCTCTTGTTCTGGTGCTGGCTGCCTGAGAGAAGAGAGCAACCTCCTCCTGGCCACAACCACCCCTCAGGTAGTTGTAGACAGCAATAAGGTCTGCCCTGAGCCTCCTCTTCTGCAGGCTAAACAACCCCAGCTCCCTCAGCCTCTCCTCGTAGGGCTGTGCTCGAGGCCTCTCCCCAGCCTCGTTGTCCTTCTCTGGACACGTTCAGGCATCTCAATGTCCCTCTTAAACTGGGGGGCCCAGAACTGAACAGAATACTCAAGGTGTGGTCTAACCAGTGCAGAGTACAGGGGCAGAATGACCTCCCTGCTCCTGCTGGCCACACCATTCCTGATGCAGGCCAGGATGCCATTGGCTCTCTTGGCCACCTGGGCACACTGCTGGCTCATGTTCAGGCGGGTATCGATCAGCACCCCCAGATCCCTTATTCATAGCCTCCAGATGTCATACCCTCTAAGACAATCTGTACTTCAGTATTGTATGATGATGAGGCATCAAAAAAGGACTGACAGCTCAGTATCACCTATTACTAAACAGCCGTCACAGAACATAAAACACACAAATGTTGCTTTCTCAGGCTTAAAAAAACCAACCATGTCTAGAAAGGTTAATGACATGGTATTCTTTCATGTTGTTTAAGAAGATTCAACATCAAAAAATAAAATTCATAGCTTTGTATAGTAGTGTCACCAAGAGACACTGGACAAAAATTACGCTTTCCATTTTGCAGTACTGGATGATCTCCTACACTACCTGTATGCTTTTAGAATCACAGAATCAGTCAGGGTCAGAAAGGACCACATGGGCATGGCCATGGGCCAGGGCACCTCACACTAGATCAGGCTGGCCAGATCCTCATCCAGCCTGGCCTTTAACACCTCCAGGGATGAGGCTTCCACCACCTCCATGGGCAACCCCTTCCAGGCTCTCACCACTCTCATGCTGAAGAACTTCTTCCCAACATCCAGTCTGAATCTACCCATTTCCAGCTTTGTTCCATTCCCCCCAGTCCTATCACTACCTGACATCCTAAAAAGTTCCTCCCCCAGCTTTCTCGTAGCCTCCTTCAGATACTGAAATGTCATAATAAGGTCACCTCAGAGCCTTCTCCTCTCCAGACTGAACAGCCTCAACTCTCTCAGTCTCTCCTCACAGCTCCAGCACTCTGATCATCCTCGTGGGCTTTCTCTGGACACCTTCCAGCACATCCATATCACTATATATCCTATCCATAGTCACTCCAGAACTGGATTCAGTGCTCCAAGTGAGGTCTCACAGTGCAGACTAGATCAAGACTGGCAAATGAAACCACCTCTAAAATCTGTACTTCCAACTACCGTTTCCAGTCAAATCAAAATCCCATGTACTTTGAGGATCCAAGATGTATAATGCAGTCTACTTTTGACCAGCTCCCTTTGTGACCTCACCACTATATTTCAGCACAAACCTACAAGACTGCATCTGTACCTACCCAGTTGTTAGGGTAACTTATACAAAAGTGGTATGAATTTGAAAATCACAACTGAATTGTGGGTGAAAAAGTAGAAGGGCAGACTTCTTCCTCTTGTTATCTCAGGCAAATTGCTACACATGTTTCTTCAAATACAAAATCCAGGCAGGTATGCTGCTTTCTAAAACGATCCATATGAGGTTGTGTATTTGTGCTATTTTTATTTTCAGGTAGATATAGCACACCATGTGATCCACCTGAGAGTGAGTTTTGCCTGAGATCACTCCAAACAGCAGCTTAACTCAAACTGCCTAAGTATCATGCCTCCTTCATTCATCCTCCCAGGACAATGACAGAAAAAAACCTTTTCCTAGCAGGACCAGAGAGCCCTGCTTTGTTTTTCATGATATTCCTCACTGATCATCAGTGAGTCTTTGGTAGCTACATCACAGCTTCTCTGTTGGCAGTTTGATGGGATATGAAAGGGAAATGATCACTTCCAGGGGGAAAAGAAAAAAAATAAAAAAGGAGAGAAAGTGAGAAACAGAGAGAGAAGGAGAGAAAGAAAAAGGAAGAGAGGAAGGGAGGAAGGGAGGGAGGGAGGGAAAGAAGGGAGGGAAAGAAAGGGAGGGAAAGAAGGGAGGAAGGGAGGAAGGGAGGAATCATAGAATCATAGAATCATAGAATCATAGAATGGTTTAGGTTGGAAGGGACCTCAAGGATCATCCAGCTCCAACCCCCTGCCATAGGCAGG
>WAAF01020021.1:41165-55272 GCA_013400475.1 Tricholaema leucomelas
AAGAAAGAAAGAAAGAAAGAAAGAAAGAAAGAGAGAGAGAGGATTCTTCTTCCAGAGTTCAGTTTACATAGCAGGAAGCAATTGCTCCACAAGCTGGCTTCTCTTCTGGGCAGGTTTCATGAGCTCACAGTGCCACAGAAATGCACAGGATTTGCCTTGTTTATACCTGGTACCTTTCAAAGCCTGCTCTTACCTCTCTGAAGTGGATTTATACATGGTAACACCTGTGTTATCCTAGAAACGCTTTGCCCAAGAACAATCCTGCACACAGGCGCAGACTCTTTTTACACCTGCCTGATGAGCAGAGACAGGCATGTAACCCAGACATGAAGTCTGAAGTCAACATCAACAGGCTTCCCTATAAAGCAATTGAGTAAAAGCAATAACGTGGCAGGGTCTGATGTGCCACAAACTCAGATCGAAGCTGTAGTGTAGCCAGCAGGAGAAATGTGATGGACAGTGTACCAGTGTAGCCATCAGAAGAGATGTGATGGATAAAGCAGACCTGAAAGCATATGAAATGTGTTGGAGAGAGCAATTTCCCAGTTTAAACCGCAATTTTCAACAGCAAAAAGCACCACCTTTGCTTATCTGTGACAGGTTCCTATTGCATGGTCAGAGTCTAGGATAATACTATAAGGAAATCAATAAAAAACCAAAGACATGCAGTCTGAGTGCCTGTTTCTCCTTTCTGATGGCAGTGATGTACTTGAATGGATTTTGCTCATTATTGTTGCTATTTTAATTTAGCCTTGCAGTCCCAGAACCATAAAATAAATCTGCTTCAGTCACAATCCATCCACAACCATCAAGGTGCAAATTGGGCACAAGAAGAGGTTCTCTCTGCAGGATCAGAGTTCACAGTCATAGCATCTGATGTTGTGCCTATGTGTGTAGAATTTACTTGTCCTGGGGACACGAACTCACGAACTGACTCCACTTCTAAGTCTAACCCTTGTGTAACAATTCTAATTTGCAAAGAAGTTGTACAAAAATGTATCAGGCAGTACACTAAGGGAAAATATTTCCCACTGCAAACCCAAAGCAAAGGATTTGCTAGGGGGAAAAAAACAGGCATATACAACATTTAGACATACAAGTAAATTTTTTCAAGAGGCTGCTCTAACTTGTACCTGAGGTATTTAGGTTCTACAGCAGCTCAAGAACTAGATTAAGGATAATGGAGGCACCAAACCACCATGGATTTGCTATGATTTTCTGTGCTGCTTCTCTCCTAGAAGATGCAGCACTGAAGTAGTCCTCAGGTCACTACATAAATTCTATAGACAGACTTTACTTCAATCAGCCATGTCCAAGGAGGAATCTATTTTAACCACAATTTCAAAGGATACAGAATTTGACAGAATGCAGAGGCACACATATGGGTAAACAGTTTCATTTCAAGTGCTGTTTAAGTTCATGCCTTTATGATCTTAAAATGTCTATTATGCAGAATCCTTAAGTAACCTTGCTGGCTCTCATGCATAACCCAAACTCAAAGCTGAAGACCAAAGCCTAAGACTGAAGAGCTGACCAAAGCCTAAGACTGAAGAGCTGGACCTTCCAGGCTAGCTCCCACAATCTCTAAAGATGCTTATTGATGAGAAATTCTAAACATTTTTTCCACATGAATAGCATTTTTTTTAAATTTCTGTGGTTTTATATTAAAATGCTGCATTAAAGGTTCACATCACTTAAAAAAAAAACAACAGAGAGTTCTCTCAAATCACCAATTGAGTCTGAAATACTCCTGAGGTACATAAATTAGCAAAGTGTGAAGCTTTTGGTTGTTTTCTTCCATATAGATGCAACAAACAGCATTCTACTACAAAATCACACAGGGGTGATCCCAAGCTTTAGAGATCATTCATGGTATTACTACATGTCATCCATGAAATTAGAAGCACTAGAAGATGATGCACACTGATATCACAGAATTAACCAGGCTGGAAAAGACCTTTGAGATCATCAAGTCCAATCTAATACCCAACACTATCTAATCAACTAAACCATGGCACTAAATGCCACATCCAGCCTTTTTTTTAACGCTTCCAAGGACGGTGACTCCACCACCTTCCTGGGTAGCCTATTTCAATGGTCAATCCCTATTTCTGTGAAGAATTTTTTCCCAACATCCATTGGTTGGGATGGTTGCAGTCTCAAGCTGCACATCTCCTGGTGCAGCTTAAGACTGGAGCCTCTTTCTCTGTCACTGGCTGTCTGACAGAAGGGACCAACCCCCACCAGACTACAACTTCCTTTCAGGTAGTCATAGAGAGCAAATTTAGCACAGCGTCTCTTTGGTATTTTCTGCTGTCTGCATTTTGGCATTACCAGGGAGTCACAGAATCACAGAATCAACCAGGTTGGAAAAGATCTCTAGGATCATCGAGTCCAACCTATCACCTAACCCTTCTAAGTAAACCATGGCACTAAGTGCCTCATCCAACCTCTTTTTAAACACCTCCAGGAGTGGTGACAGGTAAAAGAGAACTTGACCAAATAGGTCCAGAATATGTAAGTCCTATTTATGGAAAAAATGTAATTGTTTGAGAAGTATTATACTTTAACACACTGGAAATGATCCACTCAGAATCACATGAAGTCCTGCAACAGAGAGATCCACAGTCTCCCATGCAGAGGGCATGCAGTGCATTGTCATATTTATATCTGACATTAAACACCAGACACCTCCCAAAGCTTGAAAATGAATATGCCAAGTACAAGACAGCAGAAATTAATACAGCATGAGCATTTGAATAACTACATGGTTTTACAGTAATGCAAAGGTTATTCTTTGTTTTGGCTTAAAACATGTAGGAAAACTGCATGGAACTGCCATTTAGAAAAACACTGAGAGATCAAAATATAAAGAGTTGAACTAGCTTACCTGTACAACTCTACACACAAGCAGCCCCACTGCTCTCCAAGTGCATCATCCAGAAAAATCTTCCTTGCTAGTGACAAAGGCTCACAGTAAACTGCTCTATGGGGGAGATACTAACTACTTTTTTGAAGTATTACACTACATTGAAAAAGAAACAACCGCAACAAAAAACCACAACGAAACAGCAGACAAAAATCAAATCCAAACACAAAACTCATAGCTGCTATTGGCTTGGTGATCACAAAGAACTGCCCAGCTCTCTCCCTTCTCCATCAGACCTGCTGCACAACAGACAGTGGTCCAACCCAGCGTATCGGCTAACGCAGAAAACATTCTGAATCCCCACTAGAACGGAGTGTATTGTCCAGAGGATTGACACTAAGCAACTCTGCTTTTCCACTAAGGCTAAATGACAGTCATGTGTACAAAGATGGAAAAGCCTTGTCAAAAGGCAGCTAAAGAATCACACTCCTTTACTGCCCTGTAAAAAAAGTTACCAGAGGGTAACTTCTTTTTTTCCCCCTCCCAAAATAAAACCACCTCCATGCACGTATTTGGAAATAAGTAACACTATATGATATGCAGTCATAAAGACTATTCTACCACAGACATTAACGTGCTGATGAAAACTTGATAATGTGTGTGCACATACACAAAACCCAAGCACTATCTTCACCTTTTGCTGACAATTTACATGAGCTTGACAGTTATATTTTTCTATATTTAGGCCATTATAAATAGCCCCTACACAGTCCTAAACTAGTTATGCTGGTTTTTTTCTTGGGCTTCTGAACTCCAGCTGAAACCCACTGACTTTGACTCATTTCCTCTTTCATGTAGTTAATTCTTAAGGAAAAAAGGGAAGATCTAGTCTAGGTGTCAAGTTGTTTATCAGAAAAGGATTCACAAGTGAAAAGAAGTTGCTTGAAAGTATCTTCTTCGTCCTCCTCACACTAGTAAAGTCTTCAGCTGGAGATCCAGTTTGTACATCCCTCTCTGAAAAAGCCAAGAAGCCTAGAAGTGGGGTCCTGTCAGAATCTTCTCGGCAACTTGTGGAGTCTTTCCTGACATCTTAACTGAAAACACTGCTGCCAGCCTCAAAGCCTTAACTTCTGCATGACCTTCAGTCAGCTCCTGGCACTGGAGTGGAAATGCCAGAGGACCGTAACTGAACAGGATACATCATCTTCATTCTGTTGCGTGGGTGTGCTGACATGAGTTTGGAGGAGGTTCATCTACAGGGGGGCTGTTCGTTTTCCAGGGGTTTAAATCACAGTCATTATCTCAGAATGCCACAAGCTCCCCTTGTTGAGTATAAACTCCTGACAATGACAAGGCTGTCGCTGGTAGCCACACTAATCACCTGGAAGGCTTTTTCCCCCCTCGACAAGCCTTTTTTCCCTGGTTAACAAAGAAATCACAAAGTATTTTGTTGAACACTACGGCCATGGTACCCATGTACCACTTTCGTACCTAGGAAAAGGAATCATGGTCACCAAATTGACAAAGGTGGACAAATACCCCACAATACGTTGTGAGAAAATAGGGACTTGTAGATGCACACATTTACATAATCCTTGGCTTAAAGAATAAAGAAATGTCTTGGTTTCCAATATAAAAGAAAGCCAGACAGATCCCCCTGGTCATATCTGAGTGCACGGTATCGAAGCGGGAAAGGTGTGCTGTGGTTGGGGGCCATGTAAAAGCAGACTGCCCGCACACTACAGCCAATGTTTGCATAGATTTCAAAGCACGCATGAGCAAGAGTGTTACATTTTGTCTCCCAAATAAACAGCACTTTTATGACAGGTCTGTGGAGTGCCCTTTCAATGAAAACAAGTTGCCAGTCACTCCACAAATAAAAACCCTCACGGTTCCACCCTTTTCCTTTGAGTCACAAGTAAAGAGCAACTAGATGCTAGGAATTCTGAATAACCCACACACCCACGCTACACAAGTCCAAAGAAGATCGTTTTCCAACAGACATTTGTGGACTTGTTACTAACGATCCAGCTGCTAATTTAGCATCTGCTCTTGCTCTCGGGTTACCAGCAGGTCCCTCCCTACCCCACAACCCTGTTCTGAATGAGTCAAACTCACGCACGGCTTTGCTTCTTTAAAATACACAAGTATATTTAGTAACAGTAAGCGACTTTACATGATAAGGAGGAGGCATGGTTCAGATTAAGTAGGGAAATAAAAATCAAGTTCATCAAAAGCAGGCTTCATAAAAGTATTTTTTATTTGGTCATTTCAGAAAGGGCTTGGAAGAGAAAAAAATGCTTTGTATATTAAAACAATCTGGAAGAAAAAGAATTCTCACCTCCTTTCTCTATGAGGCAATTTGCTGCAGTTTACTTAAACTAGTTTGCTCTTTATGAAACTGAGCCATGCAAGAAATCATATGTGGTTTTGCTACATGTAAGTGAAAAGTCTCATCTTGCCGTAAGTGCTTTTTTCATTCAGACTTTATAAACTTCATTTACTGAAGTTAAAACTGAAAAAAAAAAAATTCATTCAGACTTTGAAACATTTACTTTTGGCTCTGCTGGAATACGAAACTGCCACCAACAAAGACAAGTTCTGAACCTTGACTGAAGACTAATTTAGTTTTGAAGATTAAAAGATCCCTGCTCTTTGTATATTACAAAGACTAACTAAAACTGAACACCATGACTTACATAAGGGCAAAGTTACACAACAACCATTTCTTCTGACTATTAAGAAGTTTTGAGATTGGGTGAAAAAGCAACTGAAGTACTAAACCAATGTAACCCCACCTACTCAATATGTATGTAAAAATTGAGCCAGTTTGTGACAAAAATAATCTAATAAAATGAACATTAGATGCCACTTAAGAAGAAAAGCAGTTTTCACTGTGAAAAAAACTAAGTGCATTACCACAAACTTGGTTGTCTCATTTTTCACTGAAATAGTGTTCAATTAGAACACATCTTTATACAAACCATACTAAAGGTGGCACATTATGAATTACAGACTGATCTAAGCATAGAGAGACTATGAATTAATAAATTAATTGATGTTATGTGGCTTGTAAAAACCTGTATGTAATTGCAATGATATGTGTCAGAATGCACTTTTCTTGCCTAGCTTGAAAGACACTGGAATCTGACTAAGCAACAATTGCTATCTAAACCCTACCTCCAAGCCTAAATTTAAGGGTTTTAAGTGTGTTGAAAATTTTACACCTGACACTGTAAATTATTACTATATCTGCACAAGTTTATTTGTTATTTTGTGAGCACATTTTGCTCTTTCCCCCCCCACCCTTTTTTTTTCTGCAGCACAGGAAATCATAGTGAGAGATGAGAGCAGAAAGAATTGGGGAGAAAAAAAAAGACAAGTGGCTTGAGGAGTGATTTACATAGCTGTGTATTTCTAAACCTTTCCTTTATCACATGCCTAGCTGTGACTTTACACCTACTCCCTGGCTCTGCTGGATTCAGAACTTTCTGGGCCGATGTCAGCAGTAAGGACACCATTAGACATCAAAACGCTGCTGAAGCCTACCTACGGAGCCACAGCTTTGCCAAAAGCTACAGGTTTGTAGATGAGGCCTGGAAGGACCAAAGAGCATAAGACAAGCAGAGTCTGGCCATCAGACAGCAAGCCATGGCAAAGGGAGTCCCTTCTAATGTTTTTATAATGCAGCCCCCAAACAGTGATAACTTTACTCCAGATAGAAATTTAAGCATGCAATGCTCCTGTCATACCACAAAATTAGAAACTCACAAGAGGCAAGTGAAAAAAGGGCAGGAGGAGTAAAGTCCTTCTGAGGACCTCCTGAGTAAAGTCCAAGGAGCAGTTTCATTTTCTTCCAAGTGTTTTCTCTAAGTTAACACTATTTACTCTGAGCTCCCAGGGATACAAATGTACTAGGCAATACTAATGAAATCATGAAGACCCAAAATTCACTGCTTATGAAATCTGCAGGCACCAATGCCAAACTACAGAAACACAGTGACAGTATCTTGTAAGCACGAGGCTATACAAGCCAGTATAGAATTTGAGGCAAGTTAAAGTCTGCATCAGATGTCAACACAGCTGCACCCTAATAAGCAGCAATAAAACTGGATATCCCTCAGTCCTCATTTCCCATATGTATTTTGAGGAACACAAGTCACCTCCCAAATTTTGTTTCAACTCAGTACTACTCTCCTAAATACATAAAATATGATCAAGGAACCCTTAGTTTCCCCACGTAGAGTGAATTTCTTCTGTGGTCTGTCAGATCATTACCCTCATAAATCCTTCCACAATTGCAACATCTATGGGTGTAAATAGCTTGCAGAACAATTCTGGAAGGACTGGCATAGCTGCACAACAGGACGGAGATGCTGGCTCCAGAAAGGTCCCACACGGTAGCATTTATTTCCAATATTACTCAACTCATGTTGCCCAAAGCACAGCTTTTAGTCTTCCATCTGCAGCTGCATGTGAAATATGGGCACATCAAATTAATTCAGAGATGGGCTACATTTTCAAAGATTCTAAAATAGTCACACAGTGGTTTTCAAATGCTGACAGAGCCCACCAAACCAGTAGCATCTCAGAACAATGTATTTCTTCCTAAGAGCACTAAAACCAGATCAGTGCCACAAGCCCATTCACCCACTGCTACAAAGGTTTGCCAAGCGACATCACCTGTATGCAAGGACTAGAGCTGTGCATGAAGCATCCATATCCTTACCTTTCTTCACACTGCTTCCAAGCAGTTGTGCGTGTACTACTCACCAACACCATGCAAAGCAGCCTCCAAAACACCTCCTATGTGGACCTTAACACCTATATAATTTAATTATGAAGAACTGAGGTATTTTCTGTCATAAGTACTAAGGAACAAATCACCAGCACCTCAGAAGGCACAAGAGGAACACAAAGTCTCCAAATCGTTTAGTTCCACAAATTCCATATGAAATTTTTTTTCTGGTTGCTAGCACATAAGACAGCATTTTAGTTTTTGGGTTTAAGTCTCTTAACTGCATCACTGTAGTACAACTGAATGCCACTGACCTTACTGGTTTTCGTTCTACACAGTGACAGTATGATTGGTTAAATGAAAAAGCAGCACAGGAAATTGAGAAAAAGCTCTCTAGGGACTTTTAAGGTTTTAACCTTAAGCAATGCTTGATGAAAGCAATGCAATGCAGGAAACTCCCTGCTGCTGACTTGGAGTTTTGTTTTCAAATAAACAATGCTTATGAACGATTTATAAATATTTGAATACTGCTGTTGTACAGATATAGCCAGGTGCTAAACAGGGCATGAGAGGTTTCTTTGCCATCCGAGCTTCTGACTTCTCCCAATTAACTCTGCCTACCCCCTTCCTGGCAAAGGTGGAAAGGAAAAATCAATCTCCATGATTAGTGACATTTTCATTACCACCTGCTCAGGAAAATAAAAAAGCACAGGATAGATTATTTCTATGAAATTAATCAGAAGGCTGAAGTACAAAAGGTAACCTACAAAAGAGAAGCAAAAGTGCTTGTTTCCTCTTTTCAGTTTGGATCATTCATTCGAAGCACTGATATGTACCAGAGGTTGATGTGCTTCTCCTCTCAAAACACGGCTGAACAGAGCTCTGTCCCCAGTCATTACACGTGGCTTCCAGTTCAAATTTGGTACCTAAGTTTTGCACCTAGACCACTCACATTAAACCAGCCTAATATTTTATAAACAGCACAGATTTGCTTGTCCTGTGAAGCTGCAGCTAAGTCGGAATTTAAATGTAGAAATAACGACTGAAAACTTCATATACAGCTATTTTAAAAGGTTCATTTCCATTCCTCCCTCCCCCTAAAAAAAAGTGTTACAAGTTTCTTTCCAGGCAAATCTAAGATAAATTCTAAGATAAAAAGTAGATCAAGATCTTCTTCTCCCTCGATTTCAACACTAAATTGAATTTTAAAATATCAAATTATTCTCAGGTAGCAAATTAGTATATAAATAATTGGTAATGCTCTGCAAGCGATATTTCTTTCCAAGTAACTCCTTATGAAAATGAAGCAGCATGGGGAATTCACGGTGCTTTTCATGGCAAGAAACCCACAGCATCTGTATGAACAGGTTTGACACTTCGGGCAGTTTTGTATTTGTAAAATATTCCCCAGTAGACTTGGATCTCATTTTCAGTAGGAGAAAGTATGGTACCTAACCACTTGAATGCAGAGAGATTTCATTCCAAAATAACTACGGCTAATTTGAGAATACCCAATAATAAATAATACTTACACAGACAAGCAGTACTCTTAAATAAGGCTGGTGTAATGGTATGAAAAGCTTTAGACTTTTCCAGCAAGTATTAGCACCATTTGGTGTTACGAAAAGAACAAGTGAGAACAGAACAAGTGACCTTACCCTTAGCCAGTATGAACAATCTATTGCTAGTGTCAAAAAGATTTAGCTGCAATACGCCGGTGAAAAGACAGCACACTCAAGTTTACCATCATGTGAAGAAAGAACAGCTACCACAGGTGGAGAATGGAGGCAGTGAACATGGTATACTTGTGCTCACTCTCCTGCATGCTAAACAGGTCACGCAAACTCAAGCTGCTTTAGGGTTCCTCGCCCAAGTTCCCTTTCCAGTACTGCATCAAACAATTAAGCACTGCTTTTGCAGCTCTGTTTTATCTGGCAAGGACGAGCACAATCTTCGCTTCTGTCCCAACAGAGTCCAATAAACCATGAGAACAGCCAGACTCTGAGGACCTGTCTATCCCCTACTAGTCACTTTATACAAACTCTTTTCTTATTTTTCTGGGGTTTTGTTTGGTTTGTTGTTGTTCTTTGGGTTTTTTTAGAATCATAGAATGGCTTAGGTTGGAAGGGACCTCAAGGATCATCCAGCTCCAACCCCCTGCCATAGGCAGGGACACCTCCCACTAGAGCAGGCTGCTCAAGGCCTCATCCAGCAGGGCCTTAAACACCTCCAGGAAGGAAGCATCCACAGCCTCCTTGGGCAACCTGTGCCAGTGTCTTACCACCCTCACTGTAAAGAACTTCCTCCTAACATCCAGTCTAAATCTCCCCTCTGCCAGCTTAAATCCATTCCCCCTTATCCTGACATTACCAGACCTTGTCAGTAGTCCCTCCCCAGCCTTCCTGTAGGCTCCCTTCAGATACTGGAAAGCCACTCTAAGGTCTCCTCGAAGCCTTCTCTTCTCCAGGCTGCAGAGCCCCAACTCTCTCAGCCTGTCCTCATAGCAGAGCTGCTGCAGCCCTCTGAGCATCTTCGTGGCTCTCCTCTGGACTGGCTCCAGCAGTTCCATGTCCTTCTTGTGCTGGGGGCTCCAGAACTGCACACAGTACTCCAGGTGGGGTCTGAGGAGAGCAGAGTAAAGGGGCAGAATCCCCTCCCTTGCCCTGCTGCCCACACTGCTCTTGATGCAGCCCAGCACAGGGTTGCTGTCTGGGCTGCATGTGCACACTGCAGGCTCATGTTGAGCCTCTCGTCGATCGAGACCCCCAGGTCCTTCTCCTCAGGGCTGCTCTCAGCCATTCATCACCCAGCCTGGAGCTGTGCCTGGGATTGCACCGACCCAGGTGCAGGACCTTACACTTGGCCTTGTAAAACGTCATGAGGTTGGCCTGGGCCCACCTCTCCAGCCTGTCCAGGTCTCTCTGGGTGGCATCCCTGCCCTCCAGCAAGTCAGCTGTGCCACACAGCTTGGTGTCATCTGCAAACTTGCTGAGGGTGCACTCAATTCCTCTGTCCATATCACTGTTGGTTGTTGTTGGTTGTTTTTGAGAGTTAGTTTGTTTGAGGGGTAGGTTGTTTCATTTTTAAGAAAGATAAGAAAGGCTGAAAGAAAAAGGGGGGGAAAAGGAAAGAAAAAGCATGCATCTAAGAAAAAATTACACACACCCCCAGTTCTCCTTATATATGGCTGGAGGAAAATAAACCTTTTAAAAAATGGAAATACCTGAGGCAGGAGAGGGAAGACTTTGTATTTTCATCCTGGGATCAAGTGCTAAAATCCTTTGAGACATTATTTAGTAATTGCAAAACAAAAGCAAAGAAATTAAATTGCAGCTTGCACCCACTGACACTCCATGATTTCCAAAATTCACAATTGGTTTTCTTCAGAAAAAAGAACTCTCTACCAAAAAAATAACCAATGTTCTTTAGAACAGTAACATTTCCTCATATCTATGAGGTTGAAAATTGGGTAGATACTATTTTAAAATATCTAACTGGTCTTTTAGAAAGACATTATCTTGGTTTGTTGGGTTTGGTTTTTTTTTTTAACAAATATATGCAAGCATTGGAAAGATAATTTAATAACTGCTAGGAGGTTTGCTTAGAAGATAGGAAGAAAATCAACTTTACTTTTGGCATGAAATGGTTCAGTCATTGTCATATAGTTCTAAGACTGTGCCTAGGTAATCTCTTTCTGGATAGTTCATTTATGAAGTTGGTATGATCTAGAAAACTAGATGTAATGGTTTAAATCAGAACAAAATGGGTCAAACCAAACCAGTGGGTTAACCTGTCTATTTCTATTTTCCCAACACAGAAGTGAAGGAACAGCAACACATAAAAACTCAGGATGAAGACACACACCAAAAAAAAAGTGAGGTAAGAATAGAGTTTCCTGAGGAAAAGTGGAAAAACACGTTACCAAATCTAAGTTTGGAGCAGAAATATCTTCTGATTTATGAAGCCCTGATGGAGTTCACTGACGATGTCCTGAGACAACCTGGTTTCTCCCCAGCATCCCTATGCCTGGTTGACCCTGGGCTAGTTCATTACACCATGCAGCAGAGTGCTGCAGAATTCACTACTTCCTTGCTAGCATTCGCTGAGGACAGAAACTGGTCCCATTTTGTCCCTCTCTGAACAAGGCAGTACCCAAAAATTTAAGATGTACAATAGACCTTAATGGGCCAGAAAAAAGACTGCCTGTCACCAAAACCACAAGGTTACACACATTTCACACCGTAACATCATTTCAGCATGTAATTTTGCTCTGCGTTGCTATGACATAACCAAGTAACTCTCCTCTTCAGCACAGATGAAGAAAGAGAAGTAATTAAAAGCAGCCAACATAAATAATTACAGCAATTACAACATTGGCAGCTCAGCAACATGACCTGATGTACTTGTAGCTGTAGCTAATCACAGAATCGTAGAATCAACCAGGTTGGAAGAGACCTCCAAGATCACCCAGTCCAACCTAGCACCCAGCCCTATCCAGTCAACCAGACCATGGCACTAAGTGCCTCATCCAGGCTTTGCTTCAACACCTCCAGGGATGGCAACTCCACCATCTCCCTGGGTAGCCCATTCCAATGCCAATCACTCTCTATGGCAACAATTCCCTCCTAACAGCCAGCCTTGGCCTCCTCTGGCACAACTTGAGACTGTGTCCCCTTGTTCTGGTGCTGGTTGCCTGGCAGAAGAGACCAACCCCACCTGGCTACAACTTCCCTTCAGGCAGTTGTAGTTCAGCAATGAGGTCTGCCCTGAGCCTCCTCTTCTGCAGGCTGCACACCCCCAGCTCCCTCAGCCTCTCCTCACAGGGCTGTGCTCCAGGCCCCTCATCAGCTTTGTCACCCTTCTCTGGACATGTTCCTACACCTCAACATCTCTCTTCAAGTGAGGAGCTCAGAACGGGATTCAGCACTCAAGGTGTGGCCTGACCAGTGCCAAGTACAAGGGCAGAATAACCTCCCTTGTCTTACTGGCCACACTGTTCCTGAGCCAGGCCACGATGCTATTGGCCTTCTTGGTCACCTGTGCACACTGCTGCCTCATCTTCAGCTACTCTCTACCAGTACCCGCAGGTCTCTCTCTGCCTGGCTGCTCTCAGCCACTCTGTCCCCAGCGTGTTGCACTGCTTGGAGTTGTTGTGGCCAAAGTGTAGAACCCTGCACTTGGCTTTGTTCAGTCACATCCCATTGCCACTGCCCACCTATACAGCCTGTTCAGGTCCCTCTGCAGGGCTCTCCTACCCTCCAACAGCTCCACACCTGCTCCTACCTTGGTGTCATCTGCAAACTTACTGATGCTGGACTCAATCCCCTTGTCCAGATCATCAATAAAGACACTGAACAAGACTGGGCCCAGCACTGATCCCTGGGGCACACCCCTAGTGCCAGCTGCCAATTGGATGTGGCACCATTCACCACCACTCTCCGGGCCCAGTCTTCCAGCCAGTTCTTGACCCATGTCAGAGTGAATCTGTCCAAGCCAGGAGCTGCCAGCTGTGCCAGGAGCTTGTTGTGGCAGATGGTGTCCAAGGTTTTGCTGAAGTCCAGGTAGACTACATCCACAGCTCTCCCGGCATTCACCAGAGGGGTAACTTGATTGTAATGAACTGGCAGAGTTACTCTTAGGAGCACCTCAAAGTGTCACACTACCAAGGTCTTAATCACAGCAAAAGCCAATCACTGGTCTATCGCTCAAGGAGAAAACCCTATCCTAGCAGGGACTCATCAGAGCATTTGTCAGAGCGACTGCAACACTACAAGCCCTGTGAGAGCAAAGAAAGCTCTACTGACACTGAAACATGAGCTGTACCCCCAGGGAACCCAGGAGTAATTTATTTTGTACCCATGAAAGTGCAGGCCTGGTACCAAATACCATGAAAAGTTACTTAAAAAACAAACAAATTCGCAGCAACACCCAAACCCACTTCTGTGCCAGTCAGGTATAAAGCACTGCTGTAGGTGCAGAAATTGAAGAAAAGCACAGAAAACAGTCATTTCTTCCAATCTGGCTCAAACTATTTACTATTTGTTGGAAAGTCACATCATGGTACACTCAGACAAAAACAGAAGGGAAAATACATGTCCTCTGCGTAGAAATATCAGACATGCCATGCCTGACATATTTACCTAAGTGGTGGTTTTGCTGCATACACAAGATACTCACAAAAAAAAAGAAGAAAGAAGAAAGAAAACTACAGGAAGAAAAGCCACCTAATCACAGAAGTAGGAACAAAATTGATATATCTTATGATATATGATTTTATTTATCTTTTTGGAACTTGCTAAAGTAGGCAAAAAACACTATGCAACCAAAATAAAAGAAAGATTAGTGGTTTTTTAAGAGTCTGGAACAGATCTCACTACTTCTGGACCCAAGTAAGGCATTCGACTCTGTCCCACATGACATCGTGGTCACCAAACTGCAAAAGCACAGACTGGATGTGTGGAGCACTCACTGGATAAGGAATTGGCTGGATGGTGGCATGC
>WAAF01020021.1:55738-81996 GCA_013400475.1 Tricholaema leucomelas
AATGTCAGGACGAGGGGGAATGGGTTTAAGCTGGCAGAGGGGAGATTTAGACTGAATATTAGGAGGAAGTTCTTTATAGTGAGGGTGGTAAGACACTGGCACAGGTTGCCCAGGGAGGCTGTGGATGCTTCCTCCATGGAGGTGTTCAAGGCCAGGCTGGATGAGGCCTTGAGCAGCCTGCTCTAGTGGGAGGTGTCCCTGCCTATGGCAGGGGGTTGGAGCTGGATGATCCTTGAGGTCCCTTCCAACCTAAACCATTCTATGATTCGATGATTCTATACTTTATTTTCAGTTATATTAGAAAACCAGCAGACCTCCAGGGCGAGCACAGGAGAATGCCCACCATGGGATACATGGGGTGGGAAGTTAAAAATGAACTTTTAAAATGAAAGTCATCCAGACACTCTAAAACAGAGCTCTTTAGAGATATTTCTCTTGTCCCTGGGAAAGAAAGCTCTGTCTGAACTGACTCTGCATCTGATGGATATTATCAGCACAAGAATCTTCACGCAGCCAGAGAGAACAAACTCCTGCTCATGTCACCATCACACCATCTCCTGACACCACCTAACTCGAGTATAAAGGAGAAAAGCAGCAATCTCACCCCCTCAAAACATCCTGCCTTATCAGAGGCAAGAGGACCAACAGAAGTGACCATTAGACCTGGGAGATGGCAACAACTGATAGTCAGTGGTGTGTTTGTACTTGGGCCCTTCAATTTGTTTTCTCTATTTGATTTTGTTTTTAAAGTAACATGAAGGGGTTTTATATCCTTGTACTATTAATGGTAGCATATGTACTTACTAAAACAATGTTTGAGAATTCAGTAACCATCTCATCAACCATCAGTGTTACTCAGTTTTTAAGCCTTGATTACTGAAAAATAATAAAACAAGTGCAGAGTCCTGCACCTGGGGAGGAATAATGAACTGCACCAGTACAGGCTGGGAGGTGATCTGCTGGAGAGCAGCCCCAAGGAGAGGGACCTGGGAGTGCTGGTGGAGAACATCCATGGCACAGCAATGTGCCCAGGTGGCCAAGAAAGCACATGGGACCCTGGATGCATTAAGCAGAGTGTGTCCAGCAGATCAAGGGAGGTTCTCCTTCCCCTCTACTCTGCCCTGCTGAGACCTCATCTTGAGTACTGCCTTCAGTTTTGGGCTCCCTAGTTTAAGAGGGACAGGGATCTGCTGGAGAGGGCTGCAGGGATGATTTGAGGACTGGAACACTGCCTGATGAGGAGAGGCTGAGGGACCTGGGGGCTGTTCAGTCTGGAGAAGACTGAGAGGGGATCTAATAAATGTTAATGGTAGCAATTTTTGACCACCAGAGAGAGCTTTCTAACTCACACTTCATAACTGAAGCTGTCAGAGAGTGCTGCCAATGCAACACACAAAACACAGCTTAATATGCAAACATCAGGTTGAATTTACAGGGTCTGCAGTAAGAAGATATTTTTTTTGTCCCACAGACATTCTCAATCTGGAAGACAGAGTAAGAACAAAGGTACATAAACAGAACAAACATTCTCTATTCTCTATTTCCCGTTTCTCTGATTATAAAGACTACTCTGCATAAATGCACAGCATCTTAGCCAGCTTGTTAGCTGGAGGACTTACAAAACTGAAAATACGATGTTTCTGGTAAGAGGGTACTAAACTAGCTACAAGATCACAGCATGTTAGGGGTTGGAAGGGACCTCTGGAGATTTTCGAGTCCAACCCACCTGCCGAGCAGGGCCACAGAATCTAGTACAGGTTGTACAAGAACACATCCTTGAAAGCCTCCAGAAGAGCCTCCACCATCTCTCTGGGGAGCCTGTTCCACTACTCCATAACCCTTACAGTAAAGAAGTTCTACATCATGTTGAGGTGGAAATTTCTGTGCTGCAGTTTATCCATTGCCCCTTGTTCTATCACAGAGCACAATTGAGAAGAGGCTGTCCATTCCTTTTTGACACTCAGCTCTTGCATATTTATATACATTCATTAGATCCCCACTCAGTCTTCTCCTCTCCAGACTAAAAAGCCTCAGGTCTCTCAGCCTTTCCTCACAGCGGACATGCTCCAGTCCCTTAATCATCTTTGCAGCCCTCCATTAGACTCTCTCAAGTAGATTCCTGTCCTTCCTAAACCAGGGAGATCAGACCTTGGGTGTAATATTCCAGGTGAGGTCTCACTAAGGCAGAGCAGAGAGGGAGGAGAATCTCCCTCGATTTGCTGTACATACACTCCTCTTAATGCACCCCAGGATACCATTTGCCTTCTTGGCCACAAGCACACATTGCTGTTCCATGGATGACTTATCACCCACCAGGTCTCCCAGGTCCTTCTCCATGTGCCTGCTTTCCAGCAAATCACCTCCTAACCCATACTGGTACAGTTTATTGTTCCTTCCCAGGTGCAGGGCTCTGCACTTATCCTTGCTGAACCCCATTAGATTCCTCTGTGCTCAGCTCTCCAGTCTGTCCAGGTCTCGCTGAATGGCCACAAGGCCTGCAGCTGTATCAGCCAAGCCTCTCAGTTTGGTATGGTGAGCAAACTTGCTAAGCAGACACCGTTCCCTCATCAGTGTCATTGATAAAGATGCTGAACAGGACTGGACCCAGCACTGATCCCTGAGAGGCTCCACTAGTTACACTTCTCCAGCTGAACTTGGCACCACTGACCACCACTCTTTGCACTCGATTGTGTAACCAGTTCATAATCCATCTCAGTGTTTGCTCTTCTATCCCACACTTCCTGAGCTTGCTCACAAGGATGTTATGGAAGACAGTGTCAAAAGCCTTGCTAAGGTCACGGCAGACCACATTCTCTGGTCCCCCTGCATCTACCCATTCACTTATGATATCATAGAACACTATCAGATTAGTCGAGCCTGATTTCCCCTTGGTAAATCCTGATAATCTTCTCTTCCAAGTGCCTAGAGATAACCGCCAGTATGAGCTGTTCCATTGTTTTTCCAGGGATGGAGGTGACACTGATTGGCCTACAGTTTCCTGGAACCTCTCTCTTGCCCTTTTTGAAGACTGGAGTGCTATTGGCTTTCCTCCAGTACTCAGGCACCTCTCCTGTTTGCCATGATTTTGCAAACTCCTGGAGAGCAGTCGAGCAGCAACATCAGGCAATTCTCTCCACACTCTTGGGTCCATCTCATCAGGGCCCATGCACTTGTGAATATTCAGTCTGTGCAACTGACCCCTAACCCAGTCTTCTTCATCCAGGGTTTGGAGTTCACAGAGGCTGGTCTTGGGAGCAAAGACTGAAGCAAAGAAGGCATTTAGCAACTCTGCCTTCTCTGCATCTTCAGTTATCAGGGCTGCCACCTCATTCAGCATTTGCAGTGTGTCAGAGACACCACAGCATGGCCCTGCCATGCAATATTTGTGACTCACTCCTTGGCACAGACTAAGTCCCTGGCTCACCACTAACACTCTTATGCTGAAACTATGACAACAATACACCATTCCCAGAATCACTTACTTAATGATAAGCAGTGTGGCTCACTGGGCAACTAACAGATCTGGAAAGACTCTATATATTAAGAGGATTAGTATGTTAATAAGGGTTGTAATTTCCATTAGCTGGGAAAGCAACTACCTTTGAAAGACACTTAAAGCACTAATTTCTCTGGAAATATACATTTTAAATCTTTTCCCATTCCCAGCTTCTAATGCAGGAGTTAGCTGAGCCCACTATGGAAAAATGAATTTCTAAGGACCCCTCAGTCTTTTAGAAGCAGCATTAAAGTGTGAAAGCTATCAATTTTCATGGAAATAACAATGCCAGAGCAACACAAAACACTGCACTATACAGAACACAGTCAACGTCAGAATATCAAGTGTTTGCTGATTCTAACAGAGTAATAAAAAGCCAGACACAGGGAAATACTAATTAAGGCACTGAACTGTGATTCAGGAAAAGCAAGGCACTTTCCTAATTCTGCCACAGGCCTCCTGTCTTCTTTTGAAGCAGGCCATGCAAATGTGTTCACATTTTTACCTATATGAACAACATGGAGACTCCTAGGTGTATTTCTTTAGCCCAAGAGAGTATTGTTAGCAAGTGTTCACAAATGCTTGTAAGATAATTCAAGCCTGTGATAACAGATGTCTTAAATATTTATAACACCATGGAAGTTTAAGAATATGTATTCAAGAAAACTCTAACTGCTTTGAAGGCAGGGAAGAACCTTCACTCTGACCATAATCATGCCATGTGATTTGAATTACTCAGTAAAAAGAGATCTACCACTTCTTTAGAAAAATAAATATTAAAGTTGTTTTTTCCTTCAGCATCACCTGAAAGTGAACTCCTGAACTCTGACAGAGCAGCTACCCTTCCCCACCTTGCTCTAGTGCAGTATCTTGAAATTCACTGTAATAGGTTCAGCTTGCCAGATAGAGTGGTGAGCAAAATCTGTCCCATCAAAACATAATATGTCTTTTTTAGAGCAGCAAAGTGTTTTCATAAAGCCAAGCAATCTGACTTGATGTAAACTTACATGAGCAAAATCTGAAGAAAAACAAATCTGGAATTGCAAGGAAAAGACATGGAGTACAAAAATGACAGGCAACAGTAGGAAAGAGAAGGTTCAGTTTAATCTAGCAGTGCCAAAAGTGGCCAACAAGGTGAGAAGAACACGAGCGATATCAATGGGAAAGAAAATGAGAGACAACTGAGAGACTGGAAGCCCAGAATTGGAAGAAGCTCTAAGAAGCTTCATCCTAGCTAGCAGAAAAAAAAAGGGGAGAAATGGCAAACTGGAATTCAGAGAGAACAGCTGTCAGGTCTCAGCTGCATTGTGTTTATCTCCCCATTTAGCTTATGCTTATAAACAGCTTGTTTATCTTCATCAATCCTGAGATATTAGACATGACTGAAAGTACAAATATCTTTCAGTATATTATCTTAGTAGCTATAGTTATGTAGAGGTGCAAAACACAGTAAAAATTGCTTTATTTCATTCTACACAATAGCAAGCACACCCCTTCTGTCAGTTATACCAAAGTTCTATTTATTTAATGTGATGTATCTATACTAACCCAAACTACTTGCAAGAGGAAGACAGGGCTTGTCATCTGCAGTGCCAGAGAAGTTCCCTGTCTCATGTGTACATGTAAGAAGGACTGTCTGAATTCTGCAGCTGCAGTGCACGTAGAAACAGTGCATGTAGAAACAAGCAAGTCCAGAGGAGAGCCACGAAGATGCTGAGAGGGCTGCAGCAGCTCTGCTATGAGGACAGGCTGAGAGAGTTGGGGCTCTTCAGCCTGGAGAAGAGAAGGCTTCGAGGAGACCTTAGAGTGGCTTTGCAGTATCTGAAGGGAGCCTACAGGAAGGCTGGGGAGGGACTATTGACAAGGTCTGGGAATGTCAGGACGAGGGGGAATGGGTTTGAACTGGAAGAGGGGAGATTTAGACTGGATGTTAGGAGGAAGTTCTTCACAGTGAGGGTGGTGAGACACTGGCACAGGTTGCCCAGGGAGGCTGTGGATGCTTCCTCCCTGGAGGTGTTTAAGGCCAGGCTGGATGAGGCCTTGAGCAACCTGCTCTAGTGGGATGTGTCCCTGCCTATGGCAGGGGGTTGGAGCTGGATGATCCTTGAGGTCCCTTCCAACCTAAACCATTCTATGATTCTATAAAATGTGGAAGATAAAGCCAAAAGCACAACTGTCAGCCTTGCAACTGGCCTAAGCATCAGTCTTCAAAGCCGGTACCACACTGCTGCTCTACATTTCTAACTGCAGTCATCGTCTTTTGCCATCCAGTACTCTGCACACCACACAGAAATCTCAAATACAAACCAGAGGGACAATATGCAAACTGCTCAGTTTTCCAACTCTGATTTAAAGATTTCTGTATCCCCTAAACTTTTCAACATCTGAAGATGTACACTGTAACCAGTGTTACACAGATGTTCACACAGACCTTCAGTGGACAACAGTGCCCTCCAGCCTTTACCAGACAAGCTTTACAAATAATATCCTAAACATAAACATAATAAAAAAAACCCTTTTCTATTCTTTTTAAGAGTGGATGTGTATTTTCACAAAGTAACCCACTTAACTATTTCAAGTACGCAAAGTATAACAGGAAAATGTTTCAATGAATTGAGATGCATGTACCTCGGAGCTTGCTGCCCCAGGTTCTCCATGTAAATATTACTAATAATAATAAATAATAATAATAAATCACAGTATCACAGTCTCACAGTATCATCGGGGTTGGAAGAGACCTCACAGATCATCAAGTCCAACCCTTCACCACAGAGCTCAAGGCTACACCATGGCACCAAGTGCCACGTCCAATCTTGCCTTGAACAGCTCCAGGGACGGCGACTCCACCACCTCCCTGGGCAGCCCATTCCAGTAGCCAATGACTCTCTCAGTGAAGAACTTTCTCCTCACCTCAAGCCTAAATTTCCCCTGGCACAGCTTGAGGCTGTGTCCTCTTGTTCTGGTGCTGGCTGCCTGAGAGAAGAGAGCAACCTCCCCCTGGCCACAACCACCCCTCAGGTAGTTGTAGACAGCAATAAGGTCACCCCTGAGCCTCCTCTTCTCCAGGCTAAACTTCTAAACTGGGGGCCCCCTTCTAAACTGGGGGGCCCAGAACTGGACACAGTACTCGATGTGTGGTCTAACCAGTGCAGAGTACAGGGGCAGAATGACCTCCCTGCTCCTGCTGACCACACCATTCCTGATGCATGCCAGGATGCCATTGGCTCTCTTGGCCACCTGGGCACACAGCCTTTATCAGACTACTAAGATCACTTCAATCCAGTGGTTAAGTCAATCCAAAGCAGGTTTACTAACCAAAGTATCACAAAGAATCACAGAATACATCTGGTTGGAAGAGACCTAAAAGGTCATGCAGTCCAACCCTTGACCTAGCACTGAAGGGTCAACACTAAATCATGTGCCTAACCACCAGGTCCACGCATTGGTTAAACACCTCCAGGGACTCCACTAACTGCCCTAGGAAGACCATTCCAATGTTTGACAACCCTCTCTGTGAAGAAATATTTCCTAACATCCATCCTGAACCTCCCCTGGCATAGCCTGTAATCATTTCCTCTTGCTTGTCATCAAGAAGAGGCTGGCTCCCTCCTGGATCCAACCTCCCTTCAGCTAGTTGTAGAGAGAGATTAGGTCTCCCATCAGTCTCTTCTTCTTCAGCTCGCTCAAACAGTCCTCACAGGTCATGTGTTCCAGGCACTCATGAGCCTCGCTGCCCTTCTCTGGACATGCTCCAGCACCTCAATATCCTTCTTATAGCGAAGGGCCCAGAACTGAACATAGTACTCCAGGTGCGGCCTCACCAGTGCTGAATACAGAGGGATGATCACCTCCCTCTTCCTGCTGGCCACTGTGTTTCTAATACAAGCCAGGATGCCTTTGGTTTTCTATGCCACCTGGGCACACTGCTGACTCATTTAGTTGACTGTCAACCAATACCCCCAGGCCCCTCTCCCAGTTACAGCATTCCAACCACACATCCCCAAGTCTGTAGTTTACCAAGGGATTGATGTGATCCAGGTGGAGAACCTGACACTTGGCCCATCAACCTAACCTGTCCAGACCCTGTTGTAAAGCTTCCCTACCCTCTAGCAGATGAACATAGCCACCCAGCTTGGTGTCATCTGAAAACTTACTGAGGGTGCAGTGCAGTCAATCCTCTCATCCAGATCATTGACAAAGATATTAAAGAGGGCAGGCCTGTCTTTTGTAGTACTGTAAGGCCCTGTGAGACAGGGAAGGAAGCTGAAGTACAGACAAAAAAATAGGTCCTACTTAAAGAAAGTGCTCATACATCTTGTTTAACATAAAGGCTTTCTCCACACTTGCCAGACTCCAGAACCTTTTGGTGCTTAGACATAACGGCATGGAGAAGGACCCAAGAACTGCTGGTTTCCATGGGAAGCACTTTCAGTGACAGTGGAAGATTCTCTGTATTTTGTAGGGCTCCTGATGGAGCAGAACAGAACTGATCATTTAACTGATCATTTTGGGCATGAGTCTCCTGTGCTATTTATGATCAGTGTATATCTGTGATGCCATACAGTGGTAAAAAAATTAATCAAGACACTCAGAGAAGCCTTTCTGCCCTTTCTAATTAAGGGCAAATGCAGACACCAAGACAGTAAATTTTAAACAAGTGTTATTTCTTTTAGCATCCATTGCATGATCACAGAATAAATCCTAATTTCTGCTGCTGCTACTGATTATCTCAAATTGATCTTCAAAATCTAAATGAAATGTTAATTAAATAAAGCACTAAGGACTTGGTAAAGCTTTACAAAACTTGTGCCTAGGAATTATTGATAATACAATTCCTGGTGCTGAAGCCTACAATTATTTTTGAAGCTATGAAATGAGGAAAAACCCTGCACCATCAGCAAACTGCAGTTTTGCTCTGCCATTTAAAACAAACCACAAAAGAAAACACAGACAACAGTATCCTGCTTTTAAATATGCAATTCTCAATAAGCCATGTCATGAAATACACACAGACGATTTTTCTGTGTAAAACATACAGAAGAGCTGCTCTATCCTGTACCAAATGATACACTACGTTTGTTCACTGTTTAACAAGTAAAACTTGTAACCTTGCTGTTAATGATTCACATAGAGCCTAAACAGCTCTGCCCAAATTTTGTTAAAAATTGTCAGTCATTTCAACCTCCATTCCGTAACTGCAAGCTAACCCAATAAATAAGCTGGGAACACGCACAGGTTTTCTTCTGCCATTAAATGAAGGTATTTCCGCCACAGTGTCATTAAAAACCAGTGTTCCCCAGGCACACTCCACAGACACAGTCCATGTTGGGATTCACACAGGAACTCATATGGACAGACAAAGCTGTCCTCTTGACGCTAGTCCTGGCAGAGCAAACATCCACCAGTTTCCAGGACGGACGTTAGCAGTGAAGCCTACTGCTAAGAGCACAGGCACATCCAGGGTGGGAACCTCCAACTTTCAAGAAAGGTAACAAGCAGTATTTCAAGGCTAAAATCAGCTCAGCTGAAACGGACAGGCAGTTCCTGTCACTGCAAAAAACAGTATTGCCAGCAGCCCTCTCCGGAGTGCATTCTCACCCACATGTTTCGCTACACAGTACAAAAAATGTATCTTCACCTTACAACTGGATTTGGCTCCTTGAGCCGTATCAGGAGGGATCCAACTGAAGTTACTGTAACTTCTGCAAATATATGTGACATCTGAGTACGGCCACAGACAGGTTTACACAGAAGAAACTGGCTATATAGGATTAAGGAGTTTTGTTTTGTTCAGAATTGTCACCTCTGACATGCACTAATGATACACTTCTTTGTTGCAAATCCAAACTCTTTAATGAATCTTTGGATACCTAACAATCAAGACAAACGTTTAATAAGCACTGCATCCCAGAAATGCCAGTTACTCGTCAAGGAGCATGTGTAAATTGGCATCCTAGACCTCCTCTTCATCAGGATTTTAGAAAACAGATACAGTGTTACACCAACTACATACAGAGAGGGGAGATATATCTACTGCTTTCCGCAGGAGGTTAGCTTAAATGGCCATGAAAAAAGAAGCTCATTTTTAGCTGGAATTAGGTACTTTATTAAAAAAAAAAATCCAGCAAGCTGCACTATGCTCTGCAGATCACAGAATCGTGGCACATACATGTTTTAATTATTACAGCACTAGCACTGGCATCTTTTTTCCCCCCTTGCCCCCATTCCACTTTCTGAGTTGGGCACTGTAAATCTCCCTATCAAACACAGAAACTAAGCAGATTAAACCTAACAAAACTATTGTACCTCACTTACACTTACTTTAAAGCTGTTTTCTATTTAGTTGAAAATTGATTTATGACAAAACCTTAAAAAAAAATTAAAACTACCAAGGAAAAACAAAAACAAAAACAAACAAAAAAAAAACCGCTGAAGCAATCACAGCGTTTTTCAGTCCGTGCAGACAGCGTGAAGTAGAGCAGCAAATTACAGTAAGTGGGCAGCACAGCTCTTAAAACTTGCCTATCTTCTGCTCTGGCAAAAGAAGTAACTAAAGACTTCTTCTTGCTGCTGCTAGTGATCTCGTCGCTGAATTAATGGACTAACAAATTCACTGCTGGCATGTTCTGTGTTTATCTCTTCTCTAAAAAAAAAAAAAAACCCAAAACACAAACAAACAAAGTCACACATCAAAAACAAAACAAAATAAAACTAAACCGAAAACACACTACCACCGCCATCCACCTGTGGTTTGCGGTAGGGATGAGTGCTATTTAGCATTAATACTGCGAACACGGTGGTCGTCACCAGCGGCAGGATACTGGGGAAGCAGTGGCCGGCACTGGCTTCACTAACTGATCTCAGACAATTTTTGGCATTTTCAG
This sequence comes from Tricholaema leucomelas, assembly GCA_013400475.1. Taxonomy (NCBI): domain Eukaryota; kingdom Metazoa; phylum Chordata; class Aves; order Piciformes; family Lybiidae; genus Tricholaema lacrymosa; species Tricholaema leucomelas. The sequence goes on from WAAF01020021.1 coordinate 66,119, forward strand.
TTCTGAGTTGGCAGGGTTCTTCCTTCCTCTGCCGCAGCTGCGTGGTAGGGCTGCGGGACCCTCGGCTACGACGGCTGAATAAGCCTTTCAAAAGCTTCTGGCAACTGCGTACTGGCACACTGGCAGACAGCGACGCATACGCGAGAAGTGGCGGCTGCGGGTTCCCCTGGACCCATCCGCCAGCGGATCCCGCCCCGAGACCCACAAGGACCCCGGATGCCCCCACCACGGCCCCGGCTCCGAACCGTAGCGGCCCGCGCTTAGAGCTCCAAGTGACGGCTGCCTGCCGTCCCAGAGGGTCGGAGCGCACTCGGACAACCCAAACGACACGCTAAAAGAGGCTCCCAAACCAGACCTCGTTCTTCAACCTCTCCGATCTCATAGACGGAAGGGCAGGGTCGAGGAGAGCCTTCAAGGCGGAAAGGCGAAGGTGACACCTTTCCCCTCCCCAATCCCCGACCTTTCCCCACCCCAGCTCATCCTGCTCCCCAGCCATGCCCCCTCTCCTCCGCCCGCCCCCACGGCAGCGCCCTCGGGACGGGCTGCACCGACACCTGCGCGCCGCCTTCGTCTTCGGTAGCTCCCCAAGGCAGGGACGGCGGGAGGGAAGGGACAGAGAAGACGCCGAGGCCCGCCGGCCAGCGCTGCTACTGCTTCTGCCAGAAGCTGCTCCTGCCCACGGATCTGTGGGTCACAGCGGGCGGCTTACCCGCTAGGAGGTTTGCTGGTCCCGGGGCGCACGAGGGTCTCCATGGCCGGGCCTCCCTCACTGCCTTTTTAGGGACGGCCCGATCCAGACGCGGTCTTGCCGCGGGGCAGTGGCGAAGGTCAGCAGCGGCGGGGACCGAGAGAAAGAGAACAGAGGCGTGAGAGCTGGCCTCGCCCCCTCCCTCATTCCCAGCGCCCCCGCCCGGCCCCGCTCTGCTCCCCGCCCCGCTACCAGGCGGCACTGCCTGGGACGCCACCGCCCCCTAGACCGGCTGCAGGCGGCGATACCTTGCCGAGGCGGCGCGCGGCGGACAGTCGCAGCTCCCCGCCCGCCCTGCGGAGCTGACAGGGAAGTAACGCCGCGCCAGAGCTACCGACACTTCGGTTGCAGCCGCCGAGCAGGGGGCTGCCCGGCCCGGCGGGAAAGACTGCGGCCCCCGGAGGAGCGGCTCAGCTCAGCTCAGCGGCCAGCAGTGCCGGCGGGCGGGGGCGGGGGCGCTGCAATCCCGTTTCCATGTGACCGCCCGGGACAAATGCAAACACGGCGGCTGCACCCGCGGGCACGGTCGGGGTGGCAGAGGAATCCCGGGGGAGGGACAAGTGGCAGGCTCCACTGCTAGCACTAGTGCAGGAAAACCTCCTGCCACAAATTCGCAAAAACAGAGCTCGCCTGGCGGTTGTCCCTTTACGCTGAACCCCGCGGGGAATAAAGGCTTCAGGTGAGCCTCACACCCCGGCGTTGCCGCCTACAGCTTTCTCATTACTTTCATTCTTAGATATGTATGTATATTTGTATATATATATATATATATATATATACAGAGGTATATATATATATACAGATATATATATAGCTATAGATTTTTTTTTCCCCTTGGACGCGGCGCAAAGACCTGTTTAAAATTAGTAAGTGGCTTTGGTCAAGATAGGGACTGAAGGGCCGTGGTCGGGTAGGCAGAGTAAGGCAAGTGGCTCCCAGGACATTAGAGCCCAGGGGCCGGGAAGGCAGAGCGGGGCTTCAGCACCCTCAGCCCCGCACCCCTCCTGGGAGGAAGAGGTCTCGCCGGCAGCGGCGGGCGGCGGCACGTTAACGCCTGAGCGTGGTCTGTCAGAAATAACTCCCCTCACGCCTTTTCCCCAGGAGAGCAACTGTTGGGCTTATGCATGAAAGGAGAACCAAGCTGGAGGTGAGTATCGCTGTAGTGTGTGCATGCTCTCTGGCGCTGGGCACCCTGTCCTCTTTCGGGCACTTCATGGGCTTTTCTGTTCCACTTCAGCTCCCTCCATTTGCTTTACCTTGCTTTCCCGGTGATGGTGGGAGGAAGGCAGAGATGGCAGACAGGTCAGCCACCAGCCAACAGCGAGATAAGTATACAGGAGCAAAGCAGGCTGAGTAAAGTGACTGTGAAAAACTCAGGCGAGGGACTGTGAAGGCAACGGATGGTGCTGCCTGACTTGCCTTTTCACCTGGCTGCCTTGGCAACAGGCCCACGGATTCTGGTTAATGGTCACTCCTTTGCCCAAACCCTTCCTCTCAGGCTTGAGTTCAGATCTCTGCGTGTTACACCCATTGAAAAGTGTCTAGCTGAGCTAAATGACCAGACTAAATGCAAGCAGCTTCTCTGGCTTTAAAGTCTGCAGTAAGCAAGACTTGGCAAATTTGGGTCAGAGGCTGCATGCAAGTGATGTTGGCAAGAAAACCCCATCCTGAGCAGTCTGTAAATATTTCGAAACAATCAATTGTCAATTTGCCAGCAACAGGAAAGGAAAGTACACATTCATCTTTTCTATACTATGTGAATGGAAGATTACCATAAATGCCCACCTTTGTCATCCACCAAGGCTTTCACACTATGATCTAAATATATTCTTATGCATTTACCCCTTTAGCACTTACTCTACTAGAGTCAGCCTTTATTTTTCTTCTCTCACTTTGACAATCCAAAAGTCTCCCCATGATTCCTGTCTCCTCGGGAGAGTGTTACGAATGCTGCTTTCCCTTCGATCCTCTCCATCCCTGATACATAATGGATGACCTAAGGGCAAGGAAGATAGCTGACTGTCTTTTGTGGGTTTAGGGCAAATTGTCCTACTATAGGGATAAAAGTCGTCCAGAGAGTGGAGGCTCCCAGGGGGACGGGCAGCCTGTGGCGGTGGGAGGCACAGGATGTTGTAATATGTTACTCTGCTCTGTTTTCCTTTACCTCCCTATATAAGGGGAGTCCACAGCCTGCCCTCTGTCCCTTCTCTCCACTCTCCGAGTGTGCGCCACGGGCTGTTATCTCTAGGTTTGGGGTGGGAGAGCAGCCTTCTCTGGAACTTGGCCGGCAAGCTGATTTCTACCTATGCCACTGGGCCTGTTGAGGCAGGGGGGGCAGATGACCAATCGAGGCCTGGCAGGCCTGGGCCTAGTTGAGGGGGCAGATTGACCTGCTCCTGCACCTGCTAAGGCTGAGTCAGGGTGGGAGGCTTTGGATACTGCAATTCCATGCTAGTGTTTTTATTTTACTCTCTTGGGGGTAAAATAATTTTCTGCCCTTTTGCCCTGGGCAGCTTGTGGCTCAAACTTGGACACTGTCCTAGCTGTAGGTGGAGGAGCAAAAATACGAACCTGCAGAAGCAAAACACTGATCTCTAATTTCCCTGTCATATGGGTAGAAGTTGACTGAGTCACCACAGTTAAATAACTACTCTGGTCACATGCCATGGTAATGAGCCACATGCACGTTCCTAATTCACACCCTTATGAAAACAAATAGGCTAGCTTACATACTTTATTTTATACTGGTTCAAGAGACTGCACACTGTCAGTTACCATAACAAATGATGATCTATTAAATCACAGGAACTTGATTTCATAGCTCTGTCCATCATCTATTCAGTCATTATTAATCTTCTGTTTTTACTCCTAAATCTAAATTAATTTTTCCCTATCCTAGAATAGATGCTTAAGCTTCACAGACACCACACCTTTCTAGAGGCTCATCAAACCTTCCCTCATCCATATCACTAGGAAACGACTCAAATTATTTCAGGAATCTGAAAGAACTTCCCTTGCCTCAGCTGTAACTTCTGCACTGCCATGGCTTTATACCCAGTTGGAGGTATAAAGCACAAACAACAAAATGCTATTTGCTTATAATGATTTTACAGAGCGCAGCAAAAGAGCAAAAGCCTACTAAGAACTAAAGTCGTGGTCTTAAAGACATCACCAGAACACCAGCTTCACTGACTGCCTAAGGCCTCAGCTCTTCAGCCCTGTTTAGCAAGTGGAAAAGCTGGGTGAAAATCAGAGAGCACACTCAGTGGTAAAACATGGGAATCTGCCTTTCTCCAAGGCTCCTTGGCACTGGGCCTAGCTCTCATGAAAAAGGCAAAGGGGGTATTTCTAATGTGCATTGTAACCCCCACAGTTGGGGTGCTATGCTCATTATTTTAGGCAAAGAGCATTAATTTGGAGAGGGGCTGCATGAGTAGTTGCCAATCTTACAAAATGTCAGCGAGACTGAGCATGTTCAGTCCCCCCTGCCAAAGTGTTTTAACCCTTTCCTGTATGTGTAGGTTCATTTCAGACGAAGTAGATGGGCCTCCTCAATGTATTTCCTAGGGAAATTGAGTCGTTTAGATGACAAAATCATAGAATCATAGAAGGGACCTCAAAGCTCATCCAGTTCCAACTCCCCGCCATAGGCAGGGACACCTCCCACTAGAACAGGTCACTCAAGGCCTCATCCAACCTGGCCTTCAACATCTCCAGGGAGGGAGCAGCCACAACCTCCCTGGGCTGTCGGGGACCAGGCTGTGTTGCATGATCATGAAGNCAGTATATAAGGCATGTGACTTCCCTGTTAAAGTTGGATTTGGATCTGCATCATTTTGATCTGTCATCCTGTCCCGCTCGCACGGAACGCACGTGACACTGGGCAACCTGTGCCAGTGTCTCACCACCCTCACAGTAAAGAACTTCATTCTGACATCTGTTTTAAATCTCCCCTCTACTAATTTAAACCCATTACTCCTCGTCCTGTCATTAACTCTGTAAATAGTCCCTCCCCAGCCCTCCTGTAGCCCACTTCAGATACTGGAAGGCCTTTTCAAGGTCTTCTCCAGGCTGCAGAGCTCCAGCTCTCATAGCCTGTCCTCAAAGCAGAGTTACTCCAGCCCTCTGAGCATCTTCATGGCCTCCTCTGGACTGGCTCAAACAGTTCCATGTCCTTCTTGTGCTGCAGGCTCCAGAACTGCACAAAGAAAGTACCCCAGGTTGGGTCTGATGAGAGCAGAGCAAAGGGGTAGAATCCCCTCCCTTGCCCTGCTGCCCACACTGCTCTTGCTGCAGCCCAGCACACAGTTGCTGTCTGGGCTGCACTCACACTGCAGGCTCATGTAGAGCTTTTCATCAACCCAGACCTCTAGGTCCTTTTCCTCAGGGCTGTAAAGTAGGTTGGGCCTTGAAAAACAAATTAATCACCAGTGCAGTTTTGCATTTCTGCTCTTACAGTCTTCAGAATGTTATTTTATATTTTTCCTCACCTCCACTGCTAGTAGTATTACTGACTAAAACCTTTGGTGTTACCATTTTTGTTCTGCTAAAACCAGCCTGCAGTGTTTCAGAAATTTGAGTTTATAGTCTGGTATGTAATGTATGTAGTATATATTAACTGAACATGAAAGGAATCCAGCAAGATGAGTCTAATAACAGATTTTTTCTAATGTAGCAAAAAGTTTAAATTAGCACAGGATTAGCCAACATGCACCGTTTTTCTCTAGCACATATCTCTTCCTACAATTTATCTGCTTGAGGACTGTCCTAGAATTCAAAACCAGGTCTGGACTGGAAAGCCCTGTCAAAAATAAGAAACCTGAATTTATAGCGGGAAAAGATTATGAACAAGAGTTAATGTGGTTAGATTCAGTTAATAGCAAGCACACATCTTATAACCACACAAATCTCTTCTCCATTCTAAGCAATCTAGAAATTGCAATTTAAGCATTAGTCCATGCAGGAGACTTCACTGACTGTACAATTGCAAAATTCCTGGTTATGTAATTATAGGAATTGGAGCTGCAGAGCCTCAAACACACAGAATTATTTGATTCTGCTATTCACAAGGGGAAAAAAAAAGGAGGGAGATGGAAAGAAGGGAAATGAGATTTTTTGGAGCTTACTAGACCATTTCCTTGAGTTCCAGAACACTCCTTCTTCAGAAAGTTGTTTGAGAATTTAGTCCTACAGGTCCTGTTGTTTTAATCATAGAATCATAGAATGGTTTAGGTTGGAAGGGACCTCAAGGATCATCCAGCTCCAACCCCCTGCCATAGGCAGGGACACCTCCCACTAGAGCAGGTTGATGAGGTTAATGAGGGACTTGAAATGACTGTGAGCAAATGATAGCCATTTTAGAGGAGTGTGTTAAAATGGACAAATATCATGTCACTGCTGATCTATACAAGACTAACACAACATTATCAAATGCTGCTGAAGAGGCTGAATTTACTTCAGAAAGGCCTCCTGATTTGACAAGTGGGCACTCAAGGGGGAAGGAGGATATTATGATTGGATCTGCCCATAGTTACATTGCAAATCACTGACAAGTTTCTGTTTCACCTTTTGTTTCTCTTAGTTATCTTCTGTCGCTATAAGGAGACTCCTTGTGCCAAACTGCACAGATACAGCATCTAACAGAGACCAAAGACAGTTCCTGTCTTGGACAGTCTGGGGGGTTTAGCACTGTGATTTTAGTTTTCTTCATGGTTTTAGAGACTTAAGATGTCAGTTGCGGAAAGAACCAAGGAAAGAAAGAAAAAAGGCAGCAATCATCTGAAAGCATGAAAAAAAAAAAGACATCTGGGAGAGTACATGGCTATTGATAGACATTAATATAACTTTACCTGAGATAGTTCATATTATTTCTCAGTATGGAGAAATACTGAATCTTGTCTCTTGTCTTGTGATCTCTCAAGCTGTTCTGTCTTGAAAAATGTATCTTTTTTTTTTTTTTTTCCTTTTATCTGTCCAAACTACTGAAGACAATGAAGAGTTTGGAGTATTTGGCCTTAAAACACCTAGAAAGAATTTGGAGTGTGATGGAGAAAGCTAGTGGCTCTTTCCCAGCTTCAGCATGGAAAACACTGTTGAAAAACACCCTACTTGATTGTTCACTTCTAACTCCAAACTGCAGTGTAGTCTGGAAAGCAGCAAGGTGGAGAGAGGGACAGCACAGCATGCAAGGTGAGTGGGCATGTGAGGCAGTGCCAGCCCAGTGCTGATACTCAGGAGCTGCAGGGTAGGTCAAGCATATTCATGGCAAGTAAAAATGTTCTGGAAAGGGAGGGTCCTTTTGCCTTAAAGAGTATTTCAGAGTAGAGGTGTAGGGCAGAGAATGTGATGTACATGAAGAGAAATGAGGAAATGGTTTAAAACTACAATGCAAATAGAATAAGAAGAAATTTCTGTGAGTGATGCAGCCACCAGGAAATTAAAAATGGGTTATTTTAAATTTGGCTAAAAGTAGACACAGTAGACATCAACATAACCCAGACTGAAACTGATATATCTCTGTAATATGCTGATACAGCCTTGAATATAAGGGCAGCAGAAATTTGGGGATCTAAAAAAATATTGGGTATTGATGACATGCTTATTCTTCTACCTCTTTTTTTCTTTCCCCCCCTCCCAGTGTTTATGGCCTGTTGCTTTTCCCTAACATTTCATTCTGTGTATTTTGGATAAGTAGCCCTCTGTTTTTTCTGGTTTCTGCCATTCCTCTTAAGTGAACTCTTTTTCAGGATTTGAAACCTCAGGCCTAGTCTGCAGTTAAACTGACATTAAAGAAAATATATTTACCTGGACAGATCTACTGGCCACAGCTTATGTTCTCAGCTGTGCTGAGGACTTTCTGTGGTGGTTTGGGTGTCCCCCACCCCCCACACTTTAGAAATCACCCAAACTAGACTCAGTCGGCTCTGGAAATTTGAATGAAGCTTATATTTACAGCTGGCACAATGTACAAGCAGATATTTACAGTATATACAGTTATAGACAGAAATAGACAAGGGAAAAGGTAATACAGAAACACAACTCCCCTCCCAGAAACCTGAGTCCCCAGGAGGGGCTCTCAGCCCCCCTCTCACCTTCTCCCTACCCCTCTCAACCTTACCCCAGTCCCAAGGAAGAATGGAGGTTCGGCCATGGGGATTAAGAAGCAAAGGTGAAATCAGCCAAAGCAAATGGAGGGTGAGGTTAGAAAGCAAGATGGAGTTCAGCCAGCAGCCTCAGCTCTCCCCAGCAGGCAAAGCAGAAGTAACTTTATCTTTGTTTTGCTTTTCTTCTTTACACATCTCAGCAAGACTGTGAGAGGAGTAGACCTCGCCGTTGTTTTCATTTCTCAGCCTATGATCTGGTTCTTCTCACCAAAACATCCCAGCTAGGCTCAAACTAGCACACTTTCCTAGCAATGTAAAATGCTTCCCAAAATCAAAACCTTGCATAGTTCGTATTTCTGAGGACAGTGTCAAGGAAGAAAACTTTATTATCCAGGCTGAAAAAAGCCATTTGGCAATCTTGACCAGCTTAAAAACCAAATCTGAATCAAAATGTTAGCTAATTTATGGAAATGTATCTGCGTTGTACTGAACTGGGTAATCCTGCTCAGCGTGCTGGTCAGAGTGACCCAGCTACAGCCATTCCTCACTGTGAGGCTTTTGGTCTGTTTGCTATGCCAAGGAGAGTCTGAGGTTGTCAAAGCAGTATTTCAGACAAGCTACTCTCCACCTGCCATATGCTGGTGACAGTACAACTCTTTTCACCCTTACCTCTTTCTTTAATGAAAAGAAATGGTGCTATGTTTGGAATTGATCTCTCTTTCAGCATTTTACTGGAACAGAAATAAAGCTCTTGGGCTGCTCAGCCCAGCAGAATGAGCATAAAGGAAAACTTCACAAGCCAACTGCAAAGATACTTTCCACAGTTTTGAAACCTTCATTTAGAAGTTTCACACTGTGTATACCACACCACATGGCTCCACTCCTGCTATTCACTGCTGAAACTGCTCTTGAAGTAAGTTAGTGACCAAATGCTCTTAGAAAACAATTCCCAAGTGAGCTATATCTGTATTGAATACTTGGATTTCTATTTCAAGAATGTTATTTCTGTTTTAATGCATATGATATAGTCAAGCTACAATCAGAAGAATTTTATCAAGTCATTCCTCTCTATAAATATTTAGCACTGTATGACATAAACTTTATTAACAATATACATGACTATGTTTTATCTCACAGACTGGATTAAACTTCTAATGTGAGAATAATATCCATAAAGAATAGAACTTGAATGGATGCTATTATTAGGAAAGCTTCTGAAGAAGGCAAATGAAGTCTGAAGACTGACATACATAAAGACTTACATGTAAATTTAGATGCAGGTTACAAGTGCAAGGAGGCAAATAATGAAATAGCTTATCTTGAGGAATTCTCTTTGGGTATATTTGGATTGACATAGAATCACAGACTCATAGAACTGTCAGGGCTGGAAGGGACCTCAAGGATCATCAAGCTCCAATCCCCCTGCCATGTGCAGGGACACCTCCCACTAGACCAGGTTGCTCAGAGCCCCATCTAGCCTGGTCTTAAAAACTTCCAGAGATGGGGCTTCTACCACCTCCCTGGGCAACCTCTTCCAGGGTCTCACCATCCTCATGGTGAGGAACTTCTTCTAACATCCAATCTGAATCTATCCACTTCTAGTTTTGCACCATTCCTCCCCAGTCCTATCACTACCTGACATCCTAAAAAGTCCCTCTCTAGCTTTCTTGTAGGCTCCCTGAAGATACTGAAAGGCCACAATAAGGTCGCCTCAGAGCCTTCTCTTCTCCAGACTGAACAGCCCCAATTTCCTCAGTCTGTCTCCATAGGAGAGGTGCTTCAGCCCTCTGAGCATCCTCATGGCCCTTCTCTGGACACCTTCCAGCACATCCATATACTACTTGTAATAGGAGCTCCAAAACTGGATACAGTACTCCAGGTGGGGTCTCAGAAGAGCAGAGGAGGAGAATAGCCTCTCTCGACCTGCTGGCCTCACTTCTCTTGATGCAGCCCAGGATACACTTGGCTCTCTGGGCTGCCTGTGCACAGTGGTGGCTGATGCTGAGCTACTCATCCACCAGCACTTCAGAGCTTCTCTCAGGCCAGTCACTGCCCAGCCTATATTGGTGCTTGGGGTTGCCCCAACCCAGATTCAGGACCTTGCACTTGGTCTTGATGAATCCTAAGAGGCTGGCTTGGGCTCACCTCTGTCAAGTTCCCTCTGGCTGGATCCTGCCCTCCAGCTGTCAGCCGCAGCACACATCTTAGTGCTATGGTCTAGTTGACTGGATAGGGCTGGGTAATAGGTTGGACTGGATGATCTTGGAGGTCTCTTCCAACCTGGTTGATTCTATGACTTTTCTCTCCTTTTGCTAACATACCTGGATACCAATCCTGCATATCTCTTTTTTTTCTAAAGGTACAAGTTAGCTGTGTACACTGCGAAGGCAGAGGAAGAAGGTCTTCTGAAGGTGTTCAGTGATACTAATCCAGGAAAAGTTGGGCTGAGATGAAGTACAGAGTTGATTCAGCACGGTGTCTTTGGACAGATGCAGTCATACAGACAGGGTAGCACCTCTCTAGAAATGGTTGCAATCATCTTCCTTGCCCTGTTTCTGTAAGTAACACACCATTAGAAAAAAGAAAAGCTCTCTTGAATTAACAAGGAAGGAATAAACTTGCCTACAAAGAGGGGTAGAGGGAGTATGGATTATCTGAAGAATGTCACTGGCCTGATCCAAAGACCATTGTGAGGTTTTGTACTGGCTCTGAATGTTTTTTTCCAAAACATTTACATTGCTTGCAAACATGGGAAGTAATGACTGGGTGTTTTACTGTGCTAGTTTGAAGCTAGCTAGAATGTTTTGGTGAGAAGGATTAGATCACAGGCTGTGAAAGAGAAACAATGGTGATGTCTGCTTCACTCATAGGCTTGCTGAGAGGTAGAAGAGCAAGAATCCAAACATAGATAGGGGAGTCGCTCTTTGTCTGGTCTCTGGGCTGCATTTCTTTCTAACCTCACCCTCTGTCTCTCTGATTAATCCACCTGCTTCCTAACCCCCCTGGCTGACCTCCATTCTTCCTTGGGGCACAAGGCAATGTCTGGGGTAAGGTAGGGGAGTGGGAGAAGGTGGAAAGGTGTTTGTGAGCCCCTCCTGGGGACTCAGGTTTCTGGGAGGGCTGTTGTGTTTCTGTATGGCCTTTTACCTTGTATACTTCTGTATATAACTATATATGTTGTAAATATCTGCTTGTATATTCTTGCTAAGCTGTAAATATAAGCTTCATTCAAATTTCCAGAGCTGGCTGAGTCTAGTCTGGGTGATTTCCAAGGTGTGGGGAGGCAGGGAACACCCAAACCATCACATTTACACAACCTTTCTTGTCTCATTCCCTCATCTGTTTGCCTTGAACATGAGATTAATTGCATCTTAATCCTATGTCTAGCTACATGTATTGGTGTTGCATTAATGTACTGGTACTAGAGGATCCTGCTCTTAACTGTCCCATAAAGGGCAACATAAAGACAGGAAGTCTGTCATGTGCTTTAAACACCCTTTACTTGACATGAGTGGTCGATGAACCTTGGGAGCCTTTTTATTTCTCTGCCTTCTCCTGGCTTGCCAGCTCTCCTCACTCTACCATCTCAATCTAGGGGAGAGATATGAATTATGACATAAAAAAGCCAAAACAACACTCCCTTTCTTCAGGTGAATCATCTGCAGGTATCCAGAAAATGCACAGCATGAAAATTACCTCTGGTTCACGGCATTAAGAACAAAGGAGCTCTTTGTAGTTCCTTTGGAAAAATAAATATAGAGCACCTCTAACTTAGAAATAATGAAAATCGATTTAGTACTGTTCAAAGTCATAGGCTAGAATAACCAGATTACAAAGCTTCCTGTGAATTTGCTACATGGGGTGGTGTGGTGTGCTGCTGCATTGCCTCAGGAACAGCACAGAAGGCAAATTGTGATGCAAAGGGCCGTGCTTGATTCCTCCTCTGTCCTCATGGCAAGAGCGTACCCTGCAGCAGCTGGTATCTAGCACAGTGCTCATTGCCTGCCCTGTTGGCACAACTGCCTTTTCCAGCAGAGTGGGCAGCAAGCCAGAGCCTCACCTTTTCTCCACCTTCTCCTCTTTCAACACAAACGGATGGCGAGAGAAGAAAACAACAGTCTTGCAGAGACCCATCTTTCTCACAGTGTATCTATCACAGAAGGGCCTGACTAGCCACAAAGGATCTGCAGTAGAGACCACAATCTCTTTAGTAAACAGCTATGTGTCCATACAGGTTTAAAGGAGTACATTTGTTTGTTTAGTTTTATATTTACTCACGATCTGAGTATTAAAGGAGCCCACAGACTTACACAGATTTACTTTTTTTTTTTACTGGAGGATGACAAATGAAGGTCTCCCTGAAATGCATTCTGTTAGTGCCTACAATGCCTATAGGTGTGTGTACCACTGGCTGTGGTTTAAAACAAAGTGTGGTGGAAGCTACACCAGCTTTAGTGATCACTGCTGAATCGGAACACACGTGGCAATCTCTGCAAACTTTTGCTCCAAATGTATTCTGAAACCTGTCTGCAGTTTCCAAGGGAAATTGAAAAGTCAAGTGAGTGATATTTCAGTTGCTCTCTTGGGCCACTGGTTATGAAGCAAGAGCTATAGGCATGAACAGGAGCTGTGGGTCTCTGGACCTTCTGAGGAGGTTTCCTGGGTCCTGCCTGCAAATGTTTGTGGACGCTGTAAACTGAGGGTTTCCATGCCCTCTTCCACTGCAGCCTTGGCTCACTCCTATTGAAAAACATTATCTGGTTGCCCAATCCTAGCTGAACTGTTGCCAAACTCACAGTATACTTTAAACAAGAGGTAGGCAGGCCTCCAGTACACAGTCACCTCAGTGCAGATATAACCTTGTGCTTCTGGGAGGCAGCATAGGTTGGCATTTTTAACACTCTGGAAAGTAATGGTATCTGCAAGAGTGCCACAGCAAACACACTATACATTGCTACTGTGATTTCAGTTTGTAGGTGGTTCTTTAGAAAATTACAAAACTAATGCATTACAATTACATTTCCAAACTGCTGTCTAATAGAGATCTTGGAATTTAGATTTGTTACTGTGATGCTTAATGAATATCTTGTTGCTTTCTGAATAATAAAGGCTAAACGTGACTATACCAGGTGGATGTATCATAGACTGTAAAATACACAATTTATGCATACATATGTAATTTTTCTAATTCAAGAGTTCTGCTTTCCTTGAGGTGGAGATTTTTTGCATATTGACTTCCTTGGAAGCTCCACATGCCTGTGTCTTCTGAGACCCAACCTGGAGCACCACATCCAGCTCTAGGGCCCTCAGCAAAAGACAGTTATGGACCTGTTGAAGGAGGTATAGAGGAGGACCATGACAATGGTCAGAGGTCTGCCTCAATGAGGAAAGGCTGAGAGAATTTGAGTTGTTCAACCTGAAGAACAGAAGCCTTCAGGAGGACCTTATAACAGTCTTTCAATACTTGAAGGGAACTTACAAGAAAGGTAGGGATGGATTTTTTACCAGGGCCTGTAGTGATAACACAAGCGTAACAGTTTTAAACTGCAAGAAGTGGGTAGATTTAGGCTGAACATGAGGAAGAAATTCTGTACAATGAGGATAGTACTACACTGTAACAGGTTCTTCAGGTAACTTGTGGATGCTCCATCCCTGGAAGTGTTCAAGAACAGGTAGGATAAGACTTTGAGCAACCCGATCTAGTGATAGATGTCCCTGCCCATGGCAGGGGAGTTGAACTAGATGATCTTTAAAGGTCTCTTACAAAGAGCTGCTCTGTGTTTCCCAAGTCCCCAGGTGAGGATTTGAGTATCTGTGTACTTGTTAGGATATCAGATCCACCATTGGCAAAGTGAGGATATTTGTAGTCAACTCATAGCTTAATCTCATGGTTCAGAATCCTTATTCCTAAATGGAGATTTTTCAAGGGAAACAGAATTTCGTCCAGTATCTGAGACAACGAAATAGATAGGAACTTGTCACTTGTTTAAATTTTATCATAGAAAGTCAAGATGAAATGATTGGTTTAGCAGTGGGGTAGTAGGCAACAGTAGGATCATGAATCAGGCTGTGGAAAGCTCAGGGAAGGAAACTTTGATGAATGTGTTGTGACAGTTGGTAACAAGAAAAGAGGCAAGGAGGCTCGTAATAAAATTTAAGTTACTGAATTAAGGTTTGGAAAAGACTAATGATGGAGAAAGAAGGAGAGGCATCATCAGGGAAACAAAGCCAAAACAACAAAGGTTCCCCAAGGTTGTATTGCAAAATAAGACTTTAAAATGTTTGTATCCAGCATCCCTCCACTGGGAGGCCTCTGTCACTGCTCTCTGGGCACATGGGGCCCTTAGTCCCAATATGCAGCTCTCTGAGGACCAGTATGCTCCGTTCCTAAAGTGTCACGGCAAAGAAGGTGTCACTACCTCCTGCGAAATAGAACAGGGTGGCTTTATTTTACCCATGATGTCTGCATCTGTATTTCCCTGCTTTGGTCTAAGAAAATCCAAACACCTTTTACTTTGAACCTCAAATAGGTAATGAGTGGGCATGAAGAGGATGCTCTGGGGAGGCAGAACTCTTATGTGGCTGGCTGTGCTGGGTTGAGACCAGTCAGTCAAGAGTGGAGTGGCTCTCAGCAGAGCTGACAGGGCCCACAGAGGTGGAACAACTGGAGCCAGAAGGGAGCCAAGCAGCTAGCAGAGCACCAATTTACATGTCACTTTATCACCCAACAAATCTTAGCTTTCACTTAGTGCAGATGATGGGGAAAGGTCTAGCCTACAAATTACTTGGTTAGAGGAAAAGACTGTAAACTGTTAAAGAGTAACTATACCAGTCAGTAACTATCACTCTGTTCCTCTATCTGGGCAGATTTTTGGTGTCTCTTAGAAACAAACAATCAAAATAAACCCAAAACAAAACAACCCTCTAAAAACTTGGGGATTAACCCAGCTAGTTCAGTATAAGTTTCCTAGTTGTCCAGGTGTGTTTTCCAATGATCACTTTTTCCTAGTTGTCTGGGTGTGTTTTCTGAGTGACCACTTTTGAAACAACTCCCTTCAATTCCTTGTTGTTGCCAGTCACATAGTCACATCCTGGCAGCAGCATTACCTCTGAATAACAGGAGCAGTGTTTCAATGGAATGACTGCACTCTTCTTTTTCCAGAGGATTCCTGCTACCACTGGTATGTAGGGTGGAGGATGTGTAGTCTGAGTGTAGTCTATCTCATTAAGAGATACAGTAAGAAATGGAAGTGAACAAGAAAAATTTAGGAAGAAAAAAGGGCAATGTATTAAATAACTAAATACCATTCCAGACTCAAGTAGACTCCTTGGCTCTGAGCAATTATGAATGATGCTGGGTACGTGGGATTGAACTTAATTTAGACTGCTGTTCCATAGTCACTTTAAACTAATTTGTCACAGTTTATGAAAGAAGCAGACTTGTCTGCCTGTCTGTCATCAGCAAAGCTATTTCCTCTTTTTTTCCTCTCCCTTCACACACAAAGCAATTTTATTTGCTTCTGTGGCATGCAGTTGGGCAGGTGGTTTGCCCAGAGGGACAACCCTGCTACAAACACACTTAGAGCCTCGCCATGTCCCCTTCTAGGTTACAGTCATCCTGCTAACAACAGGTTAAAACTCCCCAAAACAACCACCATTTACGATACCGATGGGTTTGCTAACCCAGAAACATTTCCTGGTTTGGTATGGGGTGGTGCTGGAGTGTGGTGCAGTGACATCTTCAGGTAGAGATAACAGCATTACAACACACCCCGAGTACTGTGAAACAGGGGGAGGCAGTTGGGAGACTTAGAATGCCCTGGAGTCAGCAGCATTTTATGGCTTAATTCTGGTTTATATCACTGCTGTGCAATATACTGACTTCTAGAAGTCACAGCACATCAGCCCAGATCCACTGGTGAGTTGTCCAAACACGAGGCAAGCAAAATGCCATCTATTGTACCCATGGAGATAAAAAAGGTGGTTTTTTTCTTGTATGATGGAAGGTGTCCAGAGAAGGGCAGCAA
>WAAF01020023.1:0-18185 GCA_013400475.1 Tricholaema leucomelas
TATGATTCATTCTATGATCCTATGATTCAATTCATCTCTGTGGTCTCTCAAGCTAGCTCAGTAGTTCAGGCCATACAAGAGGATTTTTTTGCTAGTGATTGACACAACTCCTAAGACTCACTCAAGCCATCTGAATGCTGCTCCTTTGATGCCAGAATATGCAACTGATTCAGCTCAAATGATTTAAACAACATTGGGCTTCAAGGGATCCCTGTTTCCTTCTGCACAGCAGCACACATGGGCACCAACCTGCCTTTCTACAGATATTATCCCAGACTTTATGCACAGGAGAGTTACCTCCTCTGGCCTAGTATCTACAGTCAGAGCTGAGGGCCAGTGCAGGAACACAAGTGGGAGTGCTATGCTGTCACTTCACTGGGTAAAACCAGAGTGGACATGGTATTAAACCAGTGGTCCTAAACCTTGAGCTTTGGGACTCACCAGTTGTTGCTTTTCTGCTTTTCTCACAAGCTGTGGCCAAACATCTCTCCTCCTGCAAGCCACTATTCAATTCCACTCACCCAAATAGTGCCTATCCTCACACCTGTGGCGGTTTGGGCGTCCCTCGCCCTCCCCACACTTTAGAAATCACCCAGACTAGACTCAGTCAGCTCTGGAAATATGAATGAAGCTTATATTTACAGCTGGCACAATGTACAAGCAGATATTTACAGTATATACAGCTATAGACAGAAATAGACAAGGTAAAAGGTAATACAGAAACACAACTCCCCTCCCAGAAACCTGAGTCCCCAGGAGGGGCTCTCAACCACCCCTCACCTTCCCCCTACCCCTCTCAACCTTACTCCAGTCCCAAGGAAGAATGGAGGTTCGGCCAGGGGGATTAAGAAGCAAAGGTGAATCAGCCAAAGCAAATGGAGGGTGAGGTTAGAAAGCAAGATGGAGTTCAGCCAGCAGCCTCAGCTCCCCAGCAGGCAAAGAGACCAGAGCAAAGCCCAGAGCAAAGTGCCCAAGCGAAGTGACCTTATCTCTATTTTGCTTTTAATTCTTTACACATCTCAGCAAGACTGTGAGCAAAGTAGACATCATAAATGTTTTCATTTCATAGCCTATGATCTAGTCCTTCTCACCAAAACATTCTAGCTAGCTTCAAACTAGCACAACACCTCAAGCAAGCAAGCCACTCCCATCTACCTCTCCCAGAAGAGTCCTGTTCCACAAGATCTTTATGCAAGTAGCAACTACTCTCTAAAGCCCACTCCAGAGAAGAAAGGTGTTGCCAATGACAGCAGCACAGAGTTTTGGGCCAGGGAGGCTGCAGCTGCCCGATCCAGAGATTTATCTGCTGCTGAAGGCCAATGCAAGGCAGAGCTACATCTGGCAGGATCTTGCAGTTCCTGGCTGCTACATCCGCTCTCATGCCTTGCTAAAGGCACCGTCAGCTTGATACCTCTATGCAAGCTGGGAGAGGTTCCTGGCTGTTCCTGCTGTGCTGTGTGCTCAAGCAGAGCTTCCTCTCTCCTACAGGGAAAATGGAACAGACCACTGGGAACAGGCCAGACTATGGCCAGCCCGAGGAATTGGTGCATCACCACTCAGGCTCCATTAGCTTAGTCTGGAAAGCTAATGATACAGTGTCTCCTACATGAGCCAGCAGTGTGCCCAGGTGGCCAAGAGGGCCAATGGCATCCTGGCCTGCATCAGGAATGGTGTGGCCAGCAGGAGCAGGGAGGTCATTCTGCCCCTGTACTCTGCACTGGTTAGGCCACACCTTAAGTACTGTGTCCAGTTCTGGGCCCCCCAGTTTAAGAGGGACATTGAGATGCTTGAACGTGTCCAGAGAAGGGCAACGAGGCTGGGGAGAGGCCTCAAGCACAGCCCTACGAGGAGAGGCTGAGGGAGCTGGGATTGTTTAGCCTGGAGAAGAGGAGGCTCAGGGCAGACCTTATTGCTGTCTACAGCTACCTGAGGGGTGGTTGTAGCCAGGAGGAGGTTGCTCTCTTCTCTCAGGCAGCCAGCACCAGAACAAGAGGACACAGCCTCAGGCTGCACCAGGGGAAATTTAGGCTTGAGGTGAGGAGAAAGTTCTTCACTGAGAGAGTCATTGGCTACTGGAATGGGCTGCCCAGGGAGGTGATGGAGTCGCCGTCCCTGGAGCTGTCCAAGGCAGGATTGGACGTGGCACTTGGTGCCATGGTCTAGCCTTGAGCTCTGTGGTAACTGCTTGGACTTGATGATCTGTGAGGTCTCTTCCAACCTTGGTGATACTGTGAGACTGTGAGTGACCTCCATGACAAGTAGACCCAATTCCTCCACTCCTTTAGGAAGTACACAATGCATGGGCAGTTGTCTCTTCAGAGTGCAAGATGGAAAGCCAGAGCAATTGTGCTTTGGGAAGAACATACCTGGTTTTGCTTTGTAGGTACAGCCTAGCAACCGGGAAAACATGAGGCAGGCCTAGCACTTTCATGTCCTGGTACAGCTATTATCTTCTTCTGCACATACAGAATTCAGGTAGTGAGGAAACTGGTCCCTGGCTCAGACAAACCCTCTCACGCAACAGAAAACAGGGTTAGTGAGAAGTGAGTTGCAACACTGGGACATTGTCCAAAAAACAATCTCAAGTGGAACAGCTTGTTTTCTTGGCAGACTATGGAGCCTGAATACTCTGTACAGGTCTGAGCTTGGTCTAGAAGTGGAAGGGAAGACTCAAGTGAAAAAAGGAAAAAAAATAATTATCTCTAACAAGTTAGGCAGCATTAATGAAGATACCTATTTTGCCAGAGGTCTATACAGAATCACAGAATCAGCCAGGTTGGAAAAGACCTCCAAGCTCAGCCAGTCCAACCTAGCACCCAGCCCTATCCAATCAACCAGACCATGGCACTAAGTGCCTCATCCAGGCTTTGCTTCAACACCTCCAGGCACGGCGACTCCACCACCTCCCTGGGCAGCCCATTCCAATGCCAATCACTCTCTCTGCCAACAACTTCCTCCTAACATCCAGCCTAGACCTCCCCTGGCACAACTTGAGACTGTATCCCCTTGATCTGTTGCTCATTGCCTGGCAGACGAGACCAACCCCACCTGGCTACAGCCTCTCTTCAGGAAGTTGTAGCCAGCAATGAGGTCTGCCCTGAGCCTCTTCTTCTCCAGTAATAAAAGTAATAAAAGACAGGGAATGAATATACTCTTCATGGATAAAAGCACAGCTGATGTGGTCTTCAGAAATACAATCATGTGACTGAAATACATTGTCCAATATGTTGGCAATTTAAATGAAAAGCCTTGGATGAAGAAAACACAGTTTAATGTTACCACAGTGTAGAATGTTGTCCTCCAGGCAAAACAAAAGCTAGAATATTTGTCTATGTTTCTGGTTTAATTACTCCTTAGGAAAGAAATGGCCACATTAAACTAGGTCAAGATGACACATCACAGCAAACAAACCCTGCCATGTTGGTTCAAAGTTGGGCTGTGCAATGGGTTCAGGTGAGACATGACAGTAAATAAACCCTGCCATGTTGGTCCAAAGTTGGGCTGTGCAATGTGTTCAGATGATACATCAACAGTAAATAAACCCTGCCATGTTGGTTCGAAGTTGGGCTGTGCAATGGGTTCAGGTGAGACATGACAGTAAATAAACCCTGCCATGTTGGTCCAAAGTTGGGCTGTGCAATGGGTTCTTGAGCTAAGTGGGATTCCACAGTAACTGGTGAAGCTGGCTGGGCAGCCCACGTTAATTTGTGGAGCAGGGCATTCACCACACTGGGATTTTGGAAGCTGCAGTGGTGCCTGCAGAATAAGTCAAGTTAGCATTCTCCTTTCCAAGCTGAAGCATGTCTACAGACCAAACTGAAGTGCCATTAACACGGGGCAAAAGCACAATAGCACTCTCGAGGAGGAGTGATTTCACAGCACTTGCAGATGAAAGACAACATGTCCCATAACACAGCACAAAAATAGCCCCAAATCTCCTACTTTATGAAGTGGTTCAATGAAGAGCTATAAATAAGCAGGAGAGTCAGATGCTACAGTGGGAGAGGTTGGTGACTTAACGACCCGTTAAGCTGCTTTGGATAGTTAAAAACCAGCAAGTATGTTCTCATATTGATAAGATAAATAAGCAAATAGAGGTAAACACAGGGAAGATTTTTCTATATAGACTGATGAGATTATAAAAAATGTGACCAGATGTCTTCTGTGCTGCATAATACCCCATGAACCCTCGAGGCAGCTGCAGAAAATGCTTTGAGGATATCATTTTGATATGCTGCCTTCTGCTTCCCTTCACTAATATTGTTTCCCTTAACAGTGGACACAGAGATTGACTTCAAGCAGCTGTTCAACCCCGAGCAATCCGATTCTCTTCATTTTAACAGGATAAGGAGACTACAATAAGTGCATTAACTTGGAGGCCCTAGAGGAGTAGTTTGTTGCTTAAATAGTACTTTGCACTGACAAACAGAATCAATACAAAATTAAAAATGCAGAACCTTCCCCTGCCAGGCCACATCTGTATTTCCAGGTTATTGTGGTGGTTTGGGTGTCCCCTGCCCCCTCACACTTTAGAAATCACCCAGACTAGACTCAGCCAGCTCTGGAAATATGAATGAAGCTGATATTTACAGCTGGCACAATGTACAAGCAGATAGTTACAGTATATACAGTTATAGACAGAAATAGACAAGGTAAAAGTAATACAGAAACACAACTCCCCTCCCAGAAACCTGAGTCCCCAGGAGGGGCTCCCAACCACCCCCTCACCTTCCCCCTACCCCTTTCAACCTTACCCCAGTCCCAAGGAAGAATGGAGGTTCGGCCAGGGGGATTAAGAAGCAAAGGTGAATCAGCCAAAGCAAATGGAGGGTGAGGTTAGAAAGCAAGATGGAGTTCAGCCAGCAGCCTCAGCTCCCCAGCAGGCAAAGCCCAGAGCGAAGCCCAGAGTGAAGTGCCCAAGCGAAGAGACCTTATCTCTGTTTTGCTTTTAATTCTAATACATCTCAGCAAGGCTGTGAGGGAAGTAGACATCACCATTGTTTTTAATTTCTCAGCCTATGATCTAGTCCCTCTCACCAAAACATTCTAGCTAGGCTCAAACTAGCACAGTTATTCACCCAGTGTTCCTCAAAACCTTGGCCTCTAACATTCCTTATGTGGAGTGGCAGAAAATAACCATCAGCATAAGGTATTTTTTGTCATATTTCACCTTATAGTCTGTGGGAATGCAAAGTGAAGAGGGATGTGGGAACAGAGAGAAGAAGGATAATAACAGGTGGATGCTGAGCTTGGTTCCCACCAGCTGCTGGCTACCTTATCTCAGAAGGGATAGATAAGGGACACCTCGTTAACGAGGAAAGCAAGGCGTGGTTTATGCTGATGAGGTGGGTTGTCCTTGACTAATTATGCTAATGTGTAGGCCTGTGCCTTGTGCCCTGGGGAATATATTGAGGGCTGAATGATCAATAAAGGTCTCTGGCATAATGCACATTGAATCGTCTGGAGTCCCTGTGGCATTGCCTTTGATTACACTGATCTGTGAGGGCCTTGACCACGTTTCCCATGGCAAGCTAAATCAGGGCTCTGCAACACCTAAAACAGGTATTTTGCAACAATAATCCATAGGAAGCTTGCAATAAAGCTAGAGATGATTTAAGGACTGGCCTAAAATGCCACTTCTGACATAAATGAGCCAATTGCTGAAGAGCCACTGGAGCTAAGATGAGTCATTGGACCACTGACGACTTGAAGGAGGGCTTTGATAACAGCTGTTTGCATTGGTCTGTGCAGTGCCTCTTTGTTGTTTGAATAAGCTGCTTTATTTTTCAATTGATTGCCACAAAAAAGTTTTTGTTTTGTTTCCCAAGGAAGTGAAAAGCAATGGAACAGAACCTGTCCGACGGAGAATTAAACCACAACAAACATACAAGCCTATATCAACGTAAGAAAGGGATGTGCTCAAAGTTTTGAGTTTATTCTTTGACTGACTAAAATAAAACAAATCCATGCTGAACTCAACATTTTCTGATGAAAGAATGTCATATAGGGGTTTTTATTGTGGGTGGGGAGGTGGGGGGGGGGGTAGAAAAGTATCTCCTGTGGTACCCTGAAAGAGAAATTCTTGTAAAGGCCCTCATCTGAAGCCAAAAGCAGGCTGAGTATGCTTGGCATATTCTTATTTACTTAGAGTTGCTTATAAAAGTTCATAGAACCATAGAATGAACCAGGTTGGAAGAGACCTCCAANAAAGACCAACCCCACCTGGCTACAACCTCCCTTCAGGTAGTTGTAGACAGCAATGAGGTCTGCCCTGAGCCTCCTCTTCTGCAGGCTGCACACCCCCAGCTCCCTCAGCCTCTCCTCACAGGGTTTGTGTTCCAGGCCCCTCCCCAGCCTTGCTGCCCTTCTCTGGACACCTTCCAGCACCTCCACATCTCTCTTGACTGGAGGAGCCCAGAACTGGACACAGCACTCAAGGTGTGGCCTGACCAGAGCTGAGTATAGGGGCAGAATAACCTCCCTTGTCCTGCTGGCCAAACTCTTCCTGATCCAGCCCAGGATGCCATTGGCTCTGCTGCCCACCTGGGCACACTTCTGGGTCACGTTCAGCTACTCTCTACCAGTAGACCCAGGTCCCTCTCTGCCTGGCTGCTCTCAGCCACTCTGTCCCCAGCCTGTAGCGCTTCTTGGGGTTGTTCTGGCCAAAGCGTAGAACCCTGCACTTGGCCTTGCTACATGCCATTGGCCTCTGCCCACCCATCCAGCCTGTCCAGGTCCCTCTGCAGGGCTCTCCTCCCCTCCAACATATCCACACCTGCTCCTAGCTTGGTGTCATCTGCAAGCTTACTGATAAATGTTAGTAATCACAAGGCAAGTCTCTATCCCAAAACACTGCTAGGAGGAGATAGGACATTGACCAACCAAGCCACTGAAATGGTGCACAGCATATTTGGGTTTTTATCCAGTCCTTTGCTGTAGCTATCTCTTTCCAGAAAGATTTCCAGACCTGTTAGAGAGACAGCAGCACTGGTTCCACTGCATGGAAATGAGCGTTAATTGTTGGACTCTAAGGCAAGCTCCAGAGATTCAACTCCTCCAGCACAGCAGCCCCGGGGACTCTGGAGGACTTCAGAGAAAGCCATCTTGCTTCTCTTTTTGCATCAGCCTTCCAAAGGCCCAAATAAGGAAAGGCATTTGGCATTTCATGTGTCAGACAGATGGGTGGGAGGAGTGGTACTTGGAATGTGGAATAGTGTGAATGAAGCATTTGGGGATGGATTTAAAGATTATGGAGTGAGCACAGTGTACTGGCACAATCATCTGAGCTGGGGAATCTGGTTACGCGCTAACAGAGCAGCCCATTAGCTACGCTTTTATTCTGGGTTTGCTTCTAGGTGTGCCTCTGTAGCCTTCCTCCAGTCAGCAGTCCTGCTCAAAGTCACTTGTAGTTACACTGGTTGAGAAAAAAATGCATTGGTGAGCTGCTAAGACTGATTCTAAGAAGGAGTAAGTTTTAATGAAGAGATTGAAGATTGCAGAGCAAACATTATTTAGATGAATGTGGAAGAGGAAATCTGCTTTTAACTTTCAAAAAGCCAAGATAACTTTGCAACTAAGTGACTTAGCAATTATCGAGGCAGGGATTACACAATATGTAGTGATTTTTACTTCTGGAAATCCCCTCCCACAATTATCTACTAATGAGTTACATTTGGGGTCTAATTCGGTTGGGAAAATCTTCCCAAGGATGCTTCTGGACAATTCATTCATTTAGGAGAATCAGAACATTGGAAAAGTTTAGCCACAAAATGGCTTTGCCTCACAAATAGGCAGCCTGGAGCCCTGGGGAAAGTCTGTGCTACTCACTGCTGTGGAGTAGAAATGTCAAGCTGGTCCCTTGCTCCTTTGTGGCAGTGTTGGAACTACTCAGCCATTGAGAGGCTTCCAGATCTTCTCAGGGTGCTGGGAAAGAGGCAGAGGATCTCTGACCTGATCCTGGTTCCTCTTGGCATGGAGGTTTGCAGAGGCACAGGCAGGATCTCTTGCAGATGTGCAGAGAGCGTCATGGCAGTGGCACTTCTCACTGTGGTGTGAGGCACTTAAATGCCTTCTCCTGGGAAACTTGAGCCACTTATGTTTCCAGATAGTTCAAGTCCAAAACATCAGGGCTACGCTGGCCTGAAGCACGAGGCAGAGCAGAACACATTGTCCAAGAGCAGTGAGGCAGAGGCAGCTGCATGAGGCACAAGCAGCGAGACAGAGGCAGCAAGGCAGAAGCAGCACAACTGCTGCAACTTAGCTCCATTTATATTACTTGCCCGAGTGCAAAGGCTCCTTTGGCCACAGAGATGGCACCAATCAAAATGGCATCTGCCAAACTGACCATATTAGGTGACCCCAGGGCTTGCTCACTCTCATTTGGGCAAGACACCAACAAGTACCTAAACACCTGTGGGTACCTGTTTGTCACTTTGGAGGGGACATAATGGCCCAGGTCTTTGTTTTCCTCCTGCCCTTGCTTTCCTCATCAGCAGAAGAGGGGGCAAGCCAGGACACCTAATAGGCCTATTAGCCTGCCAGGACACTAAGTACTAACACAAATTCTTCCATTAATTTTATTTGCTGCATATATCTGCATGGAGAGGTGACAAACAGGAGATGGAAAGAGGGACACCCCTAAAGAGACAGATTGAAGAACATCGTCATTATGCACTGTGAGGGCAGTGTTAGAAGCAATTTTGTCTAGCTCAGATTCAAATCAACAACTAGGGAATGAAGATAGCTCAAAAGGCATATTCTGTGAATTGCAATAAATAAGAGTTGTGCTTGGCACTTCGTAGGCTCTTTCTTAGTTGTTCCCTCTTTCTTGTTCGTTGTCTGGAATACCCTAATGCAGTGCCACCTTTCACTGAGAGAATCATTGAACCATAGAATCAGTCAGGGTTGGAAGGCACCACAAGGATCATCTAGTTCCAGCCCTCCTGCCATGGGCAGGGACACCCTACCCTAGATCAGGCTGCCCACAGCCTCATCCAGCCTCGCCTTAAACACCTCCAGCCATGGGGCCTCAACCACCAACCTGGGCAACCCATTCCAGCCTCTCACCACTCTCATGCTCAACAACTTCCTCCTCACATCCAGTCTGAACCTACCTATCTCCAGCTTTGCTCCATTCCCCCGAGTCCTGTCACTCCCTAACAGCCTAAAAAGCCCCTCCCCAGCTTTTTTGTATGCCCCCTTTAGATACTGGAAGGCCACAAGAAGGTCATCCTGGAGCCTCTTCCAGACTCAACAGCCCCAAGTCTTTCAATCTGTCCTCATAGCAGAGCTGCTCCAGCACTCGTGGCCCTTCTCTGGACACGCTCCAGAGCGTGTGCCAGTGACCCCTGCGGGACCTTGCACAAGCTGCTCTCTCTTTTACTTTCCTTCTACTTCTACTGACAATTCATCCTCTTTAGGGAAGGGGCTGTCTGTGAATAGCACAGTGCATACCACTGTGGATCTCTCATTTCAAAGCAGTAAGTACTGATACCAAAGGATGACAAAGGTCTCAGAAATTAGAGAGCAATGTGTGGCATGAGAGAGATTTAGCATTGCCACTTTTGATGCACGAGGATGGTGGGTTTAGAGCTGGAATCAGGAATGGTGTGGTCAGCAGGAGCAGGGAGGTCACTCTGCCCCTGTACTCTGCACTGGTTAGACCACACCTTGAGTACTGTGTCCAGTTCTGGGCCCCCCAGTTTAAGAGGGACATTGAGATGCTTGAACGTGTCCAGAGAAGGGCAACGAGGCTGGGGAGAGGCCTCGAGCACAGCCCTACGAGGAGAGGCTGAGGGAGCTGGGATTGTTTAGCCTGGAGAAGAGGAGGCTCAGGGCAGACCTTATTGCTGTCTACAACTACCTGAGGGGTGGTTGTAGCCAGGAGGAGGTTGCTCTCTTCTCTCAGGCAGCCAGCACCAGAACAAGAGGACACAGCCTCAAGCTGTGCTAGGGGAAATTTAGGCTCGAGGTGAGGAGAAAGTTCTTCCCTGAGAGAGTCATTGGCTACTGGAATGGGCTGCCCAGGGAGGTGGTGGAGTCGCCGTCCCTGGAGCTGTTCAAGGCAGGACTGGACGTGGCACTTGGTGCCATGGTCTAGCCTTGAGCTCTGTGGTGAAAGGTTGGACTTGATGATCTGTGAGGTCTCTTCCAACCTTGGTGATACTGTGAGACTGTGATACTGTGGAATACTGCACACCCAGCAGTGCTGGTACAACTCACCCACACACAACTTGCTAGTTCATATTTATTCACATTCCTCTTTTACCCATGTTTAAGTACCAAGTTTGGTGAAAAAACTGGGAGGGCTTGAGTGGGGAAAACTACCTTAGTACAGCACAACAGCAAATCTCACAGCCCATGGGGAGAGGGGGGAGCTGTTTTCAGTAACAATGGGTTTTGAGACAATATGAAACAGTGGGATAAAATGGTGGGAGAGTACAACAGAGCTGCCCACATCCAGCCTGTCGCCTCTGTCAGTCCCCTTCCTGCCCTCCAGGACAGCAGAAGCCTAACTGTTATGTTTCATGACGATTATCCTCCATCAGAAGAGGCAGTACATTGCAAGAACGTAATTAGGGGGAAAAATGCATACATCCTGCCCACTTAGCTGCCAGGTAAGGGCTCCTCTCAGTTGGGCATGAGGCAGCCCACATCATGCAAAACAATCCTCTTCCTAAACACCCCTATCCCCCAAAGAGAGAAAGAGAGAAAGAAAGAGAAAGAAATCAGTTCATAATTCCAAAACACCTTACCAAAGAATGCCACAAAAATCTTATTGCTGGTTAAATAGCTTGGTCAGTGTAGAGATCTGGTGCCTTTGTCTGAAGTTTGGGTGTTTTACTCAGAACTAGATTTTGTATGAGCAGGCCAAGCCTTGCTTCCAGCTTTTGCCTCTGTTGTGATGGGTTGGGTCAGCTCTGGGTCATCCCTGTCCTACTCTGCAGTAGACCTGTGGCATTTGAGGAGTGCTGTTGCCTAATCTCACACATGAAACTGAATTTAATGTCCCCTCTTCAGGATATCAGATGATTGCACTGAAATTCTTGGATGTTTGGTTTTAAGGGTCAACATGATTGGCACCCCTGACCATGTGCTGTACAGTCTCAGATTGTACTGCGGGAAGTAGAACAAGGGGACACTGTCTCATGTTGTGTCGAGGGAAGTACAGGCTGGATGTTAGGAGGAAGTTCTACCCAGAGAGAGTGATTGGCATTGGAATGGGCTGCCCAGGGAGGTGGTGGAGTCACCATCCCTGGGGGTGTTCAAGAAAAGACTGGATGGGGCACTTAGTGCCATGGTCTGGTTGACTGGCTAGGGCTGGGTGCTAGGTTGGCCTGGATGATCTTGGAGGTCTCTTCCAACCTGGTTGATTCTATTCTATGATTCTATGCCATATATAACCACTATGAGGAGGGTAAAGCAGAGTGAAACACATCAGGGGATTATTGATCTGCGGGCCGAGGGGAGGGGGGAAAAGATGGTGGACAGCAGGAAGGGTTGGCCTGGGGCTGTCACCGGTGGCAAAGCGCTGACAGCGGAGCAGGTGGTGGCTCGGTTCAACCGGCTGCGGCAGGAGCAGCGCGGCCTGGCCTCCGAGGCGGCGGAGCTGCAGCTGGAGCTGGAGCTGGAGCTGGAGCTGAACGAGCACAGCCTGGTGATAGAGACCCTGCGGGAGGCGGACCCCACCCGGCGCTGCTGCCGCATGGTTGGGGGCATCCTGGTGGAGCGAAGGGTCAAGGAGGTGCTGCCAGCTCTGGAGAACAACAAAGAGCAGCTCAGCAAAATCATCGAGACGCTGAACCAGCAGCTGCAGGCCAAGGGCAGGGGGCTGAACGAGTTCAGGGAGAAGCACAACATCAGCCTGGTGGGGGAGGAAGACCTCAAGCAGCCCCCCCAAAGAGGGCCCCAAGGGAGCTGGGGCCAAAGGGGGGGCCGCTGGGGTCTTGGTTTCGTAGCCTCCCCCCAGCATTTCCCCTTCCCCCCACCCTGTGTCGTGGCATTGTTGAATAAACCTGGGTTGGGCTTCCAAAAAAAAAATTCTAGATAGGGCTGGGTGCTAGGTTGGACTGGCTGATCTTGGAGGTCTCTTCCAACCTGGTTGTTTCTATTCTATTCTGTTCTAAAGAAAGAAGGTTACCCTGATACCCCATTTCTGAGCACTGCCCAGCCAGGGACATAACACAATATATGCCAGGTTCAACAGCAGCCTCATACAACAGCTAACGACCCATGGAAGCCTCTGACCGGAGGCTGTGGCTCCT
This sequence comes from Tricholaema leucomelas, assembly GCA_013400475.1. NCBI lineage: Eukaryota > Metazoa > Chordata > Aves > Piciformes > Lybiidae > Tricholaema lacrymosa > Tricholaema leucomelas. Next base: position 12,264 of record WAAF01020023.1, read on the forward strand.
GGGGACAAAGGTGAGGAGAGGGACTGCAGACTGCCCACTCTTTGCCCTGGCCACCATGGTCTGCAGCAGTCCTCCCCCAAGCCCCAGCACAGACTGGCTGCGTTCCCTTTGCCAGCAAGTCCCAAGGCTCTCCCTACTTAGTTCCAAGAGCAACCCTGTACTTGAGGGAGGGTGAGGGGTGCAGCTGCCATTTATATAGCAAGCCTCAGGTGAGGGACACTTAGCTGGAAAGCAGCTAGAGGTGAGGGGGTGAGCTCCAGGTGCCTGGCAGTCCAAAAGCTTCCCCTTCCCTTGCAACCCTGTGCTTGAGGAAGTGTGAGGGGCTGCAGCTGCATTAACTCAGTGAGCCTCAGGTGAGGGCCAGGTAGCTGGAAAGCAGATAGAGGTGAGGGGGTGAGCCCCAGGTGCCTGGCAGTCCAAAGGCTTCCCCTTCCCTCACTCTTTGGAGATGGTGGATGGGGATGTGTGTGCCTCCAGTCTGTTGTCACCGATACAGGAGCCTCATGCATGGTGTGTTTTGGGCTGGTAGAGCTGCACTCAAAGGCATGATCTCACCCCCTGAGGTGGGGACATGGCTGCCCTACAAGGCACCTGCCTTGCCTCTCCTCTTTTCATAGGAGAGCTCAGGGGCCACATGCTCAGGTAGTGTCTGGCCCCACATCCTGCCTCTACTCCTTGGGGTTGGCTGCACTCAATGCCTCTGTCCATGGCACCCACAAAGACGTTGAACAGGCCTGGTGCCAGGACTGATCCCTGAGGGACTCCACTTGTCACTGGCCTCCACTTGGACATGGCGCCATTGACAGCCACTCTTTGAGTGCAGCCCAATGAGTTGTTAACTTCTAGACCACTCATTAGGAAGGAAAAGAAATGGTAGAGCAGACATCAGAGTTCAAAGACAGGTGCTAAATATTGATAAGAGACAGGAGGGAAACCCCTTTTAGCAGAGGAGTGAAAAAAGATCTAGAGAGATTATTTTAATGAGATGATATTATAAAGATATAATGATTAGTAAATAGCATGCAAAAGGTTAATGAGTATCTGCTGATTCCCTGAGTACACGAATAAAAATGTAACTTTCTGGAAGGCAGCTTGGATGTAGCAGCATGTTGGAAAATGGCTAAGCAGTTCAACAGGATACATGGAAATGTTTACAGAATAAAAGGGATATCAAAACCAGGCTGGGGTCTTGCAGTGGCTGCGCTGCACAGGGAGTGCAGGGAGGTATCTGAGGAACCTCCGGTCCACTGTCATGGCAAATTCAGAACACAAAGTTAAATCCCAGAGCTAGGTGAAATGTACCCAATGCATGACTGATTCCATTATTCTCCTTTATGGGCTTGTGAGCTTTTTTGTGTTTCATATTCTTCATCTTTTCTATTTCCTTCTCTGCAATAGGCTACTGTAGATTGAGATGTGCCATCGTTCCACTCAGGAACTGTAATGCTTATCTCACGTCTCATGGGACAGGGTGATAATGCTTGGGGTTTTTTTTCCCTAGCTTTTCAATTTTTCCACCTATTTAATTAAAATTCCTTCCATGTACTGGTTTGCCTTCTTGCCTTCTTCCCAAACTTTATGCTTATTGATTTTTGAAGCTAACCATGACAGACATGTGTGCATTTCCATGCACCGTGAAGTCGTTTGGGAGCTCTCGAAGGAGCATTTGCCCAAGTAACGAGGAGCGACAGGTCACCAACCCCTGCTCATCTCACACCATGAAGTACTGCCCCGTACCACCATCGCAGCGATGCACCTGGAGTCATGCATTAAATCACTGCCTTGCTTTGCACTCAGTAAGGATTGAGTTACACCCTCTTATACCTGATCTAGAGTCTGTAACTCACCCATGTTCAGTTTTCTACTGCCTTATGTCTCAGTCTGGCCCCCAGAAATGCTAGCAGAAGTAGTCTCTCCTCTCCTCTCCTCTCCTCTCCTCTCCTCTCCTCTCCTCTCCTCTCCTCTCCCCTCCCCTCCTCTCCCCTCCCCTCCTCTCCTCTCCTCTCCTCTCCTCTCCTCTCCTCTCCTCTCCTCTCCATTTTTCCCTACAGCAAGTCCCTACATGTGCTGGAGACGACAAGCTTAGATATCCACAGGTGAGTGGATGTGCACAGAGTGTCACAGCAGGTGAGTGTCCACTGTGGCTGTCTGATATAAGATGTTTCACAGTGGATTGCTCTTTCAGTTGTTTAACTCACATCCCTAAGTTATTTTGGGGTCCTTTTTCAGGAGAATAAAGCATAGCATGGTAACAGCAAGCACTACTGCTTTTTGTCTTACTCTCTGTGAGAATTCATAGCCCTCTGCTTTTCAAAGTGCAAGAGGTGTGCCCAGAAATGTGTACCAAGGAGCTGCCTAAGCAATGGGAGGCCTTAAGCTCTTTCTCACTGTGAGATGGACCCCTATGTTTTTTAGCAGCAGGAAGCATGTTCTTCCATTTTGGGTTTGTTGTGAGAGCCTTCCCTTTTGAGTCTGTTAGATGAACAAGCTTTTATCACAAATCCTTTAGAGACCTGAAGAAACTTGCTGATGTACACAGGTGTCTCTGCACAGTTGGGTGTCTGTGTATAGAAAGAGAAATAGGTTATAGTGCAAGACTCCTGCTGATCTGTCCATTTGCAAGGCAAGCCTCATTTCTGGGGCAGAGCTGAGCACTGAGCTCCAGTAGGGCTGGAGAGGGCTCCTGGCTGACAGTGTGGAAGAAAGGCAAAGAGTGAGTGACTCTATAGCTGTGCTGTAACCACCTTTTGCTCCAATATTAGTAACATAGTTTGGTCAGGGCTGCTTGCTGGGACGTAGCAGAATGTGCTCTGACAGCTGGGTTACTCAGTCACTTAAAGGTTTGACTCTTGCTAGTGTTGCATGTGCTGATATGTCTCTGTTCCAACGAAACACATTCCCTGGCTCTGTTATGTCCAAGGATGGGTGGTTAGGAGTAAGCTTCAAACAGGAGGAGTAATCTCATCTCATAGAATCAAGCAGGTTGGAAGAGACCTCGAGGATCATCCAGTCCAACCTAGCATCCAGCCCTGGCCAGTCAACCAGACCATGGCACTAAGTGCCTCATCCAGGCTTTGCTTGAACATCCCCAGGAGCGGTGACTCCACCACTTCCCTGGGCAGCCCATTCCAATGCCAATCACTCTCTCTGACAACAACTTCCTCCTAACATCCAGCCTAGACCTCCCCTGGCACAGCTTGAGACTGTGTCCCTTTGTTCTGTTGCTGGTTGCCTGGCAGAAGAGACCAACCCCACCTGGCTGCAGCCTCCCTTCAAGTAGCTGTACAGAGCAATGAGGTCTGCCCTGAGCCTCCTCTTCTGCAGGCTGCACACCCCCAGCTCCCTCAGCCTCTCCTCATAGGGTTTGTGTTCCAGGCCCCTCCCCAGCCTTGCTGCCCTTCTCTGGACACCTTCCAGCACCTCAACATCTCTCTTGAATTGAGGAGCCCAGAACTGGACACAGTACACAAGGTGTGGCCTGAGCAGTGTTGAGCACAGGGGCAGAATAACCTCCCTTGTCCTGCTGGCCACACTGCTCCTGAGCCAGCCCAGGATGCCATTGGCTCTCTTGGTTACCTGGGCACACTGCTGGCTCATCTTCAGCCTACTCTCTACCAGTACCTCCAGGTCCCTTATTTCCTGGCTGATCTCCATCCACTCTGTCCCCGGCCTGTAGCGCTGCTTGGGGTTGTTGTGGCTGAAGTGCAGAACCAGACCATGGCACTAAGTGCCTCATCCAGTCTTGAACACCTCCAGGGACAGTGACTCCACCACCTCCCTGGGCAGCCCATTCCAATGCCAATCACTCTCTCTGCCAACAACTTCCTCCTAACATCCAGTCTATACTTCCCCTGGCACAACTTGAGGCTGTGTCCCCTTGTTCTATTGCTGGTTGCCTGGGAGAAGAGACCAACCCCACCTGGCTACAGCCTCCCTTCAGGTGTTCCTGTTGGCTCATTTTGTTCTATACAAGCATCAGTTTTGTGCTTTCAGCTTTCTGTTCAGACAAGACCTCTAGTCAGAGGTGTCCCTGCCTATGGCAGGGGGTTGGAGCTGGATGATCCTTGAGGTCCCTTCCAACCTAAACCATTCTATGATTCTATGGTTCTATGAAAATAAGCTGCTTCTCTCAGTTACATACCTTTTGGTATGGACATAATCTTGTCGCAGCAGAAAGTCACACATGCATTTACTCTGGAGGTTCCTGTTCTGCCTGTAAGAAAAGGTCAGGCTAGCTATCACTCTGTAGTATGTTAGCACATGCTGGTCCTCTTAATTTGTGTTCATTTCCCCCCCACCCTTAACATTTCACCCATGGTAAACAGAATTTCTTCTTTGCAAGGGGAAAAAAAATAAGGCTCTGGGAGGTTAATGAACTCGTTTGTTCACACTGTTCTAACAGATTACATGCCAGAGCAGAAGCCAAACACACGAGTTCTGATTGTGGCCCTGACATGCACTCGCAGTGTAAGAGTGCTACTCCCCGGGGTTCATTTTCCCAGACAGACAATGAACTATGGGTCTCTTCATCTGAGGTTAATTGGAGTCTCCATACCTTTCCTTAAATTAAAGCAATGCCCCGAGGAAACTCCTGCACTAAATGTGTCTCAAGAACGTTACATCCAATTTAAGGTGGAACTGAGAAAGGAAAGACAAGTGGTGAGCGCTGACCGCAAGCTGAAGGCTTCAGAGCAGCAGCAGGGCACTCCACCTGTGGGGGTACCTGGATATTTCCCTGGGAAAAGCAAACCCACTGCCTCTTAGCAGTTTCTAATTCCTGAAAGATGTGAGGAAATCCACATTTTAGACCCGGATGGACCAGGCCACTTTCTAGTTCTGCAGGCTGAGATCCTCTGTAATGGAAAATATTGATTTTGCAGCTAGGAAAGTCTGCTCACTTCTGGCTGAGAAAACAGAGGAGAGATAGCATAGGAGTTTGTGCAATACAACAAAGGCAGCAGCCTCCTGCTGCCACAGCACTTGTCTGAAGCAACAAATGATGGCTTACACCAAAAAGGGCTTTTTGTGAAAGGATGCCTCTGAAACTGAAGGGAGTTTCAGGCCTAATTCATCCCTTTCTGCTCTTGCATGAAGGAGGATCAACGTAAACTTCTCTTCCTTTCTTGGTGTTCTGTTGGCTCCCTGGGGACCATGTACCTTGAAGAAAGGAATGGCATCACTCTGCAGGACCTGCCGTGAATCCTGCCAGAAATACCTGGGTCTCTGCAGCTGAGAGGCATACTGTGCACTTCCCACCAGCCCAGGGATGAGACAGAGTAAGTCATGAAACCATGGGGCACAGCTCCATGATGAACTGATATTCTGTCTGGGCTTTCAAGTTGTAGGTGTTTCCTTGGACCAGTGGCTGCAGAGACAAAGGTCTTTAAATAGAGTGTCTACTGTGAGTGAATAGGGCTCACATCTGGTGTAATCTCCCACAGACTCTCTGGCAAACTCCTTTCAACCATATGATAGAAGCATAGAAGCAAAGAATCAATCAGGTTGGAAGAGACCTCCAAGATCATCCAGTCCAACCTATCCAACCAAGATCATCCAATCCAGCCCTAGCCAATCAACCAGACCATGGCACTAAGTGCCCCAGACAGGCTTTGCTTCAACACTTCCAGGGACAGTGACTCCACCACCTCCCTGGGCAGCCCATTCCAATGCCAATCACTCTCTCTGCCAACAACTTCCTCCTAACATCCAGCCTAGACCTGTCCTGGCACAACTTGAAACTCTGTCCCTTTGTTCTGTTGCTGGTTGCCTGGCAGAAGAGACCAACCCCACCTGGCTACAGCCTCCCTTCAGGGAGCTGCAGACAGCAATGAGGTCTGCCCTGAGCCTCCTCTTCTGCAGGCTGCACACCCCCAGCTCCCTCAGCCTCTCCTCACAGGGCTGTGCTCCAGGCCCCTCCCCAGC